>CM073771.1:120523370-120676171 GCA_037158775.1 Hetaerina titia | reverse complement strand
GTCATTTATGGTCTGGTCCTCCCATTTCCATCCGTAGTTGATGAATATATTTCTTACGTAAGAGAGTAATAATGATTTCTAAATTGTCTTTTTGGCAAACATTTTCCCTTAATTTTCACATTTTGTTATTAATTACGTGTAATTTTCTCAATTAAGGCCGTTATTAATACAGAAATTAAGTTAGTTATAATAGCCCGCCAACTATTTAAAATAATGTCTCTTGGGTTGTTGTAGGAATCGAAATTTTGGAAATTTGGTAGTCCATGGGCAGAGTGTTACAACGGAGGGTCTGGGTTCGATTCTTGGGCACGCCTCTGGGGACCTTCGGCGTCACCTGAGCCGTGTAGTTTTTCGGGTGCTAGATCTTCCCGGGAAATCATAACTGCAAAGGGAAAAGCACTGACCCGCCTTAATACCCTGATGTGTGAATTTCACACACCATATAGGGTTCAGTGTTGAATGAACCCTACCATTACGTATCAAACCGACCTTCGGGTTTATAACTGTGTTTGTGGCTTTGTTTAGGATATGAAATGTGCCCATTCGGACTCACTCTTCTTGGAGTCTTCGCTTCGAGTGCAATCCAGAAAGTAACTTACGTTTTGAAATAGAATATGAACCTGTTGACAAGACAAAGGTTATATTATATACATTTGAAAGGCACATTATTTGACTGTTATTTCTCCATAGTCGCCATTCAAATAGAGACATTTATCATAATGATACACGAGCTTTTCGATTCCACCAATGAAGCTATCTGCCACCTTACATTTTAACCATTTGTTTACACCAGCATGCAATTTTGCATCACTGCCAAAGCGTGGTGCAGCGTGTTTGCAAGCCACGTCTAGCTCAAGGGATTCGTAATCGTAAATCGGCGATTTTCACGAACGTTTTCGTGGATTCTCCAACCGTCAGTTCATCTGACACAAAGTTTGGCCGACCTCTGCGGTCCTCGTCGTGACCATTGGTGCTGTGGCCATTTTTAAACAGAATGCACCACTGCCTCACTCCATCTGCACTCAGATGTAGTGAGGCAGTGTTTCTATGTACAATCTACAAAGATGCCTATTAATTCCCATTGGCCTGTGTTAGTTTTATGACAGTAAAAACCCAATCGCACTTCACAACTCGCGGAATTTCCCATTGCAGAGCACATTTTAACAGTTCGCAATGAGAGCAAGCTATAGAAGAACCGCAGTCTGCACACACAATACCACAACAGGATGCGTAGTACTGAGTGTAGGGACGTTTATACACCAAGATGGTGGCTCTAGTCCAACCCGTGGCCGCGTTAGGACGAAACGTAAGTTACTTTCTTGACAGCCTTTGTAATTCAATATCACCTTGTTTTTTGTTATTCGTACGCGTGAGAATAGAGATGGTTTATGTATAGAGCTTGCGAAATAGCATATTAACAATAGTACTCTCTTTGGAATTGTTGTATGACCTGGTTAGCTGAGGGTGTGTAATCATGGAAAGGACAAGGCAAACCTTTTTCCGTGCTAATGAGGAAGCGTGCTCTCTCAGTCTTGTTTGCCCCAAAAGCGAATCGTAGAGCGCCGCAGAAGCAGCAGTTTCAACAATCTCGCTCGTACCAGTGAAACCCAGCTTTCTGTCGATGATACGAGTATTGTTGTGTTGAATGGAGCATTGACGTTGCAGGGACAGGAAGAGGAAAGGGCATCGACTCGTCGTCTTCCTCGTCCCCATAATTCCGCGCGTCTCTTGCGAGACGCCGTCGAGTGAGTTCTCAAGAGGCCGGCGATGAGTTGTGATAGTCATTCGGCCAGCTGGAGTAGTCACTGGGGCACATTCCCCGCCCGCTCGGGGCGAGGGGCATGGAGCTCCTTTCCGCCCCCCTGGCCCGGGACCGGCAACAGTTCCCTCGAGTGAGGATGGGAGTGCCTGCCCCGCATCCCTCCAACCCCAGCCACACCACTTACCCTGGGCTCCTCTCCCTGGGGACGGCTGAGACGGGCGGATTATGACTTGTTGACCGTTTGCGTGTGATGTGCGTGGAGTGACCAAGATGTTCCTGCAACTCAGAATGAATCCATCTTAATCCTTCGAGGTTGGGATAGATAGTCGTCCCCATCAGCGTAACTGGATTGCGTCGCCATCAGCACAGTACTACTGCTATTTCATTCTACTTCGGGCATTTGGAATTACGGCATTGTTTTATTAAACTCGGGAAATTTAGAAGAATAAATATTCTTCGCTGATCGATATTCAAACCTGGACTCGGAAGTTCGTGGTCTTTTCCGCTTCTCACGGAGGATGGGGGTGCATTGGTGCTTGGAAGGAACTTCGAGTGCTATCCTGCCCATTGAGGAAGTCTAATTACTGTGAAGAATAAACAAATCACGCTTCACAAAAACTGCTCGATGATGATTCGGGGCAAATTTAGTTCATGGATTGTATAAAATGTATCGGGAAAGGTTTCTGAAAAATAAATTTGTATCAGATATTGCTGCAATGGCTCCAAATTCTTCAAAGTACTTGATGGCCCTTGGTGCTGTCCTTTGAGGAAGGGAGGATTTCACTTTTATTGGAAATAGGAAATAGCTGGCGCCAGGGCGGGACTGTAAGGGGTTGGGGAATCCTCGCGATGGCGTTGCAGAAGGTCTTCGCAAGCAGACAGTCTCGACTCTTCTCTTGGTCGTACATTCAAAAAACCTTGGGACGAGTTTATCGCAGAACTTTCTCATCGCCAAATTTTCAGTAATAATGGTATGCACTGTCATCTTATCAATGCCAATGTATTATCTGCGATCATGCGCACACTTAACCTACACGGTCTGGATTCAGCACTTCACGCAATGAACGTCGGGGATAAATTGTTACGGATACTTTTTATGCTTAAAATTTTGTTAGCATCCACCAAATGGCGAATTCGTTTTCTATCCGTCGCGAACTCACTAACTAACTTCATTGGAACTCAAATTCACGACAGTCCTAAGGAGGTTGCTTCCCGCTAGCGGACACGGCGAAACTATTTGATCACCGACGTTGCAAGCTCGTTAATTTGTCAATCGAGGTTATTTCATGATCGATAAGTTGAAAAAAGGCGCCAATGCTCCAAGGAAGAGGTTCGTAGTCACATATAATGTCTCACCGCAAATGAAGGAGCGTCACCCTAAGTGGCAAGGAGGATCCCGGTTACGTCACGGCACACCGAGTGGCGAGCACACACAGACGTCACATCCCTTCGCACGCCTTCCTCCCAACGCCCCACATGCCTCTCCCCGCCCTATCTCCCCGCCCTATCTCCCGCCGACATCTCCTTAACTCCCATCCCGTGACCCATGACCCATTCCCCACTGACCTTCCAAGGGTCCCTCCTCTCCTCTCTTCGTCCCAAACACACTTCCATGGTGCACGATAGTTGTACAAGGTTTGTATAAAAAGTATCGGTGACATTTTTTCCTCTATGTGTGAGTCAAGTGCGGAATTCAGTCAGTTAAGTGTTTACGTTTTATACAAACCATGCATGCATAAAATATCTGATACGGATTTATGTCGATGCATATCGCCAATCCCTTACGTGGTGCTGGAGGAGAATGATGAAGATTAAATGGACAGACAAAGTAAGGAACGAGGAAGTATATAGAAGAGCAGAAGATAATAGCACCATATGGGGAACTCTACGGCAAAGAAGAAATAGATGGATTGGACATACGTTGAGGCACAATGGATTGATTAGGAATATAATAGAAGGAAAAATAGAAGGGACGATTCCACGAGGAAGACCAAGAGACATGTACATAGGACGAATTAAGAAGCACGTAAAACAGAGAAGGTATCAAGAATTGAGGGAATTGACATTAAATAGAGTGAAATGGAGGGATGCAGTAAACCAATCCTGGGATTGAAATACTGATGACGATGATCGCCAATCCCTGCCGACCGCTATTATTTCCCTCGTCCCGCCAATCATTTTCCCTCCATTTCTCCCCATCGCGTCGTATTTCGCCTCCTTTCGTCTTGATGCCGAGAAGCGTTCCCTCTCCGGAGGGCTGTGCGCCTTTCCCTCGAGCGGCGGCGGATAAAATCGGGGACCGGACGCGGGGAGAACAATGCGGGGCCCCGGAGTCTCAATTATTCAAGGCACCTCACCCACGTGACCAAAATAAAATTCTTCACGGTGTGCCCCGGGAGTTTCCCTTCCCGCGATGGGAAGGCGCCACACGAACCTCCCCCGGGTGGGGGTGGGGGGTGGGAGGGGCCGAGAGGGGTCCCTCCGCTGCAACGTGTACTCGTTCAAGGAGCCGTACGAAACGGGAGGATTTAGTGCCGTTTGGGGGCGCCGGGGATTTACGATCCCGTCTCCGGGAGATGTGTACTCCGGTAACCGTATAAATCCAATCTTTATGCTATCTTCGCATCTTTATTTCTTTATTGTTGGGAGTCGCGGGAGTTAGTTCTTTATGCGGCGAGGAGATGGTGTCTGCGAGCAGATAAGTGTTTGGCCCCTGTCTGTTCCCGTCCATTAATACATAATATAATTCATACTCGGGACTAGAATATTTCACTGCTGTAGTTGTAGTGATTGCATAAACTCCTTCACAAGTCTGCAAAATGCTTGCAGACCGGCTAGTCGTGCCATTTAATATCCGTTGCGACGTTCGCTTTTGCGCGATTCTCAGGGAGACGAGCGTTTCAGCGATTTATTTTTGTGTTTATCAATCATATTTTTTATGGAAGGGTTTTCAACATGTAGGTTATTTCTCACTCATCGACAGCCTTAAAAAACCGATTGAAGCGTTGAACGTCGATTTAAAACTGAAAGAAATATCAACCACCACGGAATAATGCCGTTATGTCAAAATTCTTCTTGAAAAACCCTTTGGAATGTGCAGTGCAATACGCTTTAGTTAATATTACTCCTTTCAAAGTAAGATTATGCTATGTTTCTGTTACGAAGTAATTTGCAACATCTTTAACATCTGAGTGAAGATTTAACTTTTTAAGTTCCTTTTTCTGAATGAAATACATTTCCTTCCTACGGATAGAATCATTATCGAAAATAAATTAGAAATTTTAAACGGAGTACATTCGAAAACCTTTTTAAAATTTGTCCGCGGAATATTTTGACGATTCAAATCTGAGGGGGCGTGGCGATCGTCATTAAAATAAATGTCGTAATTTGCAAATCGAAGATGCTCGGGAAAGTTTGTGTCTCAGCGTAAGAACCAAACAGATTTTTTTTATCAGCACCAAACGTTTACCAATAAAATCTTTCTCCCATCCAGAGGCTGCACAGTGAAATGCGGCGGTTCACGGGGGGGGGGCGAGCGGAAGCCGTGTGCTAACACGCGTGAGGTGGGCAGAGGGTGTCACCTGACCCCCCCCCCCCCCCGCCGCCGATACTTTGTTAGTACGATGGGGCCAAACATACATTTTCAATATCATCGCTTAAAAGAGATCCTTCCAATTTATGCAAGAGCTTCAATCTGACCTTCTCTCCGTGAATGATTCCCACCCTAGTTGCTCTAATATTTTGGATACGCCATTTATTTTATCATAACAAAGTTTTACAAATCCATCCCCACTACGCTGCATGCGATTCAATTTGGCAATTAATCCAACTTCGTGAGGATTCCATATACTTGCAGAACATTCTATAATGGAGGCCAATTAATCCAACTTCGTGATGATCCCATATACAAGTAGCATATTTTATAATGGAGGTCTAACCAACAACAGATAACATTTTTATATGACCTTTTCATCGCATTTACCCGGTACTCTTCTAGTTAATCCTTATGCTTTGCTAGCTTGTCCACATATTCTCCGCATCTGTTTCACCCAGGAGAGGTCATGAGTGAAGGTAACGCTCAAGTATTTAATTGAGTTTACCCATTCCATTTGGGTCTTCCTGCTGCCGTAGGCATTCCGTTGGGAATTGCTCTTTTTCCAAAATTCCATCACAACGCACCTTTTTGAGCTTAATTCTAATTGCCAAGTGTCGCACCGGCGTTGTATAGCATCAAAGGTAATCTGACAAAGCTGCTGTGTCCTTCACAGGATCACAGACATCACGGCAAACCACTCTATCTTCGGCAAATAAACGTATGTTACTGTTAACTACGAAGTTAACGTCGTTAAAATAAAGTAGGTATAAAAGTGGTCCGATAACATTTTCTTGAGGACCACCTGAAGCACTCTCTACTGCATTTGAGCGAACTCCATCTATCACTACTCATTTAACCGACCATTCAAAAAGTTTTTAATCCAACCAAGGATATATTTATCTATGCCATAGGCTTCTTTTATCTATGCATATGCCTCTTCTTTGTGAGTAGTTTACCATGAGGTATGGCGTTGCTACGAATTGGGAGTCAATCGCGTTTCGCTAATCGATTTGTGTAATTTGTGTAATTTATCGCTACAATCCGCACGCGAATGGGATGTGGGGAAGTTCTTTTCCACACTTCACACCTATTCCCTCCGTTCCCGTCCGACTGGAGACGCCGGAAGCACGGAGACCCTACTCGCCCGACACACACCTCTACTGGAAACAGGACGTCATTCCAGTTCGGCTGGTGAGGAAATAATTTCAGCCCCGAACCGCACTGATAGTCGAGAACACAGTGAGAAGTGCGGCAAACGGACCAGCGAGCCGCATCGATGGCGATAAGGAATCGTTTTTTCTTCGAGTACAATTGGAGACCACGGCAGTCCGAAAGGTGGCGTAGGCCGTAAGATGATGTAAGAACCAAGACGATCTCCGGAAACTCTGTCGCGACCGTTCCCTGCAGCGGAGGGGGGGGGGGGGTCGAAGACTGAAAGGGGGGTCCGGAGAGGGGAGGATGGCCGGGGGCGTCGCATCTCTGGATGAATGAGCATCGCAGTCAGTCATCGTGGACACTAGAGGAGTGAGTGTGTGGTCGATGGACCCCCTTTCCTCACGCTCGTGGTGGGGGCGGGGGGGGGGGAGCGTTCTTTTGCACCGGACTCATTCAAGTTACGACTGTGAAGTTATATCTAGGCTGATGGTTGAATTAATTACCTCACACGGAAAAGGACGTCTTTCCTTAACCTTTAATCTGAAGGTTCCGGGCAGACAAGTGAATTCCCACGTGTCTCTCGACGCCGTTTTTTATAAACAATGCAAGCCATAAAACGCCGATGGGAAACGGCGAATAAGTGCTCTTCCACCATGGTTGTCATAAATCGAACGCCCAATTGGATTCAATGAGCAGTCAGCACGAGATGTAATTTTTTAAACTACTTATGGCTCGATGATTTTAATACCTTTAAAACTCGGTTATTAAAATGTTTGAGACGATAGACGAGAGATATTTTCCGCTTCGCATGGTCAACTCTACTCGACGTAGAATCACTTAAATTGATGTGTCGACGTGAGTTCATTGCTATTGAAGTAATTTTTTTGTTCTCATTACATTTCCTTACTTCCCTTCCTTTTAGAGTTGACATTTTTCTTCTTTTTTGGGAAATAGTTGGAAGCTAATACGTTCCGTTCACATGCCGTTCCACTGACCCAAAGAAACAACTGGGCATCCATCACAAAGACGAGGAGACTTGGGGCGTGAGGAAATCCCTGCTTAGCCTTTTCGTTTCGGATTTGTTCGTAATATGCGACGACAGCGCCAGGGCGGGGTCCGACGAAACCTTTAAGAGAGCTGACATTATGTGCGTCGGATTCGCTCGGCATTATTGTACCATGACGTCGATGCCATGTTTCGACAAACAAAGAGTTTTCAAAGGGCAAGGCTGGAATATGTGATAATTGCTGCAGTCTCCTCATCTGTGTAGTGCGAAAACAGAAGATTCATCATTGTACAACGCGATTCAAATGAGGTATTTTCCTCTTTGTGATGAAAAATAAATGCTCTGGGAGACTGATGTTTTGACGTGTTCGATTTTATAGCCAAATAAATGGTCGGGAGGCGCGTGAGAGTGCGGCGAATGGAGTGTGGCAGTGACTGGACGGTGCACTCCGAGCAGATGCGGTGCAGTAAAGGGAGCGGCGGGTTGGCGGAGGTGGGCGAGGGGAGCGAGCGGGGAATGTGATTCCGGCGAGAGAAAGGGGGCCCGTGGGCGTGGGGGGCGATTGGCCGGGAGCGGGGGGCTGGTCAGGGGCGGAGGAGCGAGAGAGGCGTGTGAGTGGGCACGAGTGGGCGGGGGGGGGGGGGAGTGTTTGCTGTGGCCGAAGGAATACACACTCTTAGAATGGAATCATGGTGCTTGAATCCTACCCGAAGATTAAGCTAGATGACATGGTAGCATATATCATCTTCTGCAAATGACATCGAATCATGTTTACCGATTGAGGAATGGGTGGGCTAGGCTTCTCCGAATCTATGCGCAATACTGTTTCCTTGTTCGTGAGTATTTTTCACAGTGCACACAAGGTTTGTATTAAAAATATCGGTAACCATTTTTTCCTGGCGTGCATTGCGTGAAGTGCTGAATTCAGACCGTCGTCGAGTAAGTGGGCGCATGATCGCAGATCGCGCATTGGTGAGATGACGGTACGTAAACCATTACCACTGAAATTGTGGTGAAGCGAAATATCTGCGCTAAATTCGTTCCGAAAGTCTTTGACCGGACGACCAAAAGAGCGAATTAGTGTCTGCTCTTGCGAAGACCTACTGCAATGGCATTGCGACGATTTCCCAACCCCCTTAAAGTCCCGACTAGGCACCAGGACACTATTATTCCTATTCCCATAAAAGTGAAATCCTCACTCCCACAAAGGACACCACCATGCGACCCTTTAAATGCTGCAAAAGAAGTTTGCACGCATCCCCTTAAGGATCTTACTGAATCCGCCTACGAAGGGAGCCTTCGGGTAGTGGAAAAGCCGCTAGCTAAAGTGTGTCGACGCTCAAGCCTATGATTTACTCTGAATATTTTTCAGGCATTGTAGCAATTCCAGAAATAAACCTATTTTTCCGAAACTTTTCTCGATACTGTTTATAAGAACCTGATATGTTAACCGCTCTCAAAATCTATTTAGCCCTTAGAGTTACCTATTAATTGACCTAAAATCCCATGAAAGTCACGAGACATGGTCGTAGCGGCTTTCATAAAACATGTCATTAAAAAGCATGTAGTTTTTCTCATTTTTGATTCTAGGGAATTAAAATGATCAACCGGAAAAAAGGATCAAAAGGTTTTATGGCACAAAGTTCCGATTCAATTACTTTTGAGTATGGTCGATGCTCTAATTTCATGGTTGAATTTTAACGCACAGCACACTCGGTCGCGATTGCTGCGCCCATGATGAACTCCGTTCCCGAAGCCATTTTCTCCGTAATAATATGTTCTCCCGGACGTTAACGATTTAGACCAAGGATCGTTGGGGCCGCGGTGCCGAAAAATCCCTACGTTTCGAAGCGATTGAATGTGGGGCCCTTCATAACGAGACGAGGATGTAAATGAGGAGATTTGGACGCGCGGGAGGAGCCGTGGTCCGCCGTTTGGTGGAGTCGAAGGACGCCCAAATACGGACTGCCTCGCCCCCTCTCCCATCGGCACTAGTTCGCCCACTCGCCCGCCCCCGGATTATGGCCCTGCCGCCGTAGGTGCACGGCCCATCTAGGCCTCGCCCATCGCCGGGGCGGTGGCTCACCCGGGTCACGTGGCGGGCCAGTCGATTGGTCGCAGAGGCGTTGGGGAGGGATATTCGGCGGCAGCCGCGGGCGGAGGGTGGCCCGCAGAGTCGAAGCCCGGACCGAAAGGGGGGAAAGGGGAACACCCTTCCCTTCCTCCCCGCAGGTGTCCGTGGCATTGGCGTCGTCGCTGCGACTGCGGTCGGACGCGCTCTGCATCACTCTGCTTCTCTACCGACTTATCGGAAGATTGTCGGTGTGAGCGGATGATATATTGATTCCATATAAGTTATGCATAGGGAATGAAGTACCACTGTCAAATACGGTGAGCTGTATGGAACATTTTGCAATGTAGACATTTTTCTTGAAAGTTACGTTTTTTTAGGCCCTATACATTCATTGCAAAAGTGCATAAAATGGTCATGGATGATCACCAAATGAGAGTGAGAGATGATGTTGAAGCTTTAGGGGTGTCATCTGAACGAGCATATGGTATTGGTGCAGTGGTAGCAGTGGTATTGGATATGAAAAAATTTTCTGCTCGATGGATGCCGCGACTCTTGACGCAGGATCACAAAAGCATCAGAGAAGATATTTCCGAGAAATGATTGAACTTTTTTGAGGGCAACCAACAAGATTTTCTGCACAGGTTCTTGTCCGCAGATGAAACTTGGATCCACTACAATAACTCGGAGACAAGATACCAGTCAAAGCAGCGGAAAAATGTTGGTTCTTAACCACCAAAGAAACCAAAGGCAATACGGTCATCCGGAAAGTTTTCTGGGATGCGAAATGGATTGTGATGGTAATTATCTTTCAAATGGTCAAATAATTACTGGAAAATAGGACTACGCTAACCTCCTGGGCCAACTACGGCAATAAATACATGAAAGATTGTCAGATTTGTCAGGGAAGAAAGTCATCTTTCACCAGCATACTACCTTGATCAAAAAGTTCCCGGAATTTATTCTGAAAATTAAAAATACAAGTTTATTCATCTAAATCTATATTGTCCCCTTCAAAGTAATCCCCATCGACTGCAACACACTTATGCCAGCGCTTGATCCAATCCTCGAAACATTTTTTATATTCGGTTTTCGGTATGTCCATCAGTGCTTCCTGCGATTTTTCCATTACTTCCTCTCGGCTGCTAAAACGCGTTCCCCGTAATGGTTTTTTAACTCGATTGAACAGAAAGAAGTCACAGGGAGCCAAATCAGGTGAATTCGGTGGCTGTTGGATGGTATTTGTTGCATTTTTCGTCAAAAAATTACGAATAATGATAGCACTGTGCGACGGTCTCGACGCACTGTGCGACGATTTCTGGTCTCTTTCGGCGAATTGCTTCACGCAAACGTCTCATAACTCCCAAATAATACTCTTTGTTGACTGTCTGGCCTTCTGGCAAGAATTCATGATGCACTACACCGTTGTAATCCATGAAAACCGTCAGCATTGCCTTCTTTTTTGACTGAAAACGACGTGGTTTTTTTGGTCTCGGCTCGTTTGGTGAACGTTATTCACTTGCCTGATGTCTGGATTGCGTGTCGTACTCATAAACCCACGTCTCGTCTCCAGTAATGATCCTTTTGATGAATGTGGGATCGGATTCAGCCTCGCAAATCATGTCTTTTGCGACGTCAACACGGTCTCTTTTTTGCATGAAATTGAGGTCTTTTGGCACCAACTTTGCTGCTACACGACGGAAACCCAAATCATTAACCACAATGTCTTGGGCGGATCCATAGGCAATGTTCAAGTCCTCCGCTATTTCTCTGATGGTTAATTTGCGGTTATTGACCAACATTTCTTTTACTTTATCAATTTTTTCACCGACTTTCGATGTCGATGGTCTGCCACTGCGTTCATCATCTTCGATTGACTCACGACCACTTCTGAACCGCTCGTGCCACTGGTAAACGACCGTTTATTTAGAGAATCGTTGCCGAAACACTTTTCCAACATTTCCAACGTCCGTGCGCCACTAAATCCGTTTTTTACGCAAAATTTAATACAAGTTCGTTGTTGCAAATTTAAATCCATTTCTGCAATTGTAAAAAATCGCCAACACACACAGAGATAGATGTACTCTTGGCTACGTAACTTTTGCAAATGTCAAGTTATGACACTAAGATTTAAAGGGAATATAAACAACAGATGTACCAATTTAACAAAAAAACAGAACTCAAATCGGAAAAATGGGAGCGCCACACGGTGGTTATTCCGGGAACTTTTTGATCAAGGTAGTATTTCTGTCTCTTCCCCAAGCTCAAACTTTTCCTCGGTGGACGAAGATTTTCTTCAATCAAAGGACTAACAGCCGAAGTGAACGGGTATTTTGCACAGGTCTGGAGGAATCTAATTTTCCAAACGGGATCAAGACATTGGAACATGGCTGACCAAGTGTATTAGTGTACAGTGAGAGTGCATTGAGGAATAAGAAGGTTTCACTGAACTATGTGGTTTATTTCTATTGTATTCCGAGAACTTTTCAAATTACTCTCGTAGAAACATTTTAATAGGAATTGTGTTTTGAATTTGAATAAAACTGTCCATGTAGCCCATCCTTAATAAAGTATAGTATATTCTAAATTACTTTCTCTGCGTAGTTCCTTGACGAATATCTGGATTTCGCAATTATTTGCTCTAAATAATTCCATTTTTGGAATAAAATCAGAAGTGGAACGAGTGACATGGGAGGAGTTCTTCGCTCTGCGTCGTTCAATTGCTAAGTTGCGCCGGAGATTCCGCATTCCGAGGGTCAGAGTCAAGACCTCCGCTTTTGGTGGCGCTCCCCAATTTCCACGAATCGGTTGGCGACTTTCCTTATGCGACGCGACTTCTTAGATGGTCCCTTCGCCCTCTGCTCCACGAATAGGGGCAGCGGCCGGGAAGAAGGACGAGGGAGAGGAAGAATGTTCCCCCAACCGATCCCGTTGGTCCGCCGGATCGATCGTTCGCACTTTCTCATTTTCCCCAAAATAGTAGTTGCTTATTTCTCATTTGACGTAACGATTACGACTGCGGAAGAGTTTTCCCTGCGGATTCACTCCCGCGAATGGAAGGAGCGGGCCGCAATAATGAAAGAAAGAGTTTTTATGTTACTCTCTGACGTTCGCATTTAACGGAACGAGATCCTGCGTAAACTTGATGATCTATTTTTATCACTTCGCAGGGTAAGTGCTCATTAACTTTAGGACGAACTGTCATGAGAGAAATTTCAATAAGAAGGACGTGGAGATCCGAAGGAATATTTGAGAAAAGGTTTAGGGAGCCAATTTTGTTGTAATGAGAGATGCCGCATTGGTTATTGTTGAGTCTTTCCACCACTTGTCGGCGCCACCGTTCAGTTTTTCGGAGTAGGTTTGTGAATAACTCTAGGTTTGCGTTGGAGAGTGTGTGTGTATTTAAGAAGGCCACGTAGATGGGCGGGTATTAAGGATTGCTGTTCTGTGGAGACGGTGTCATGGCATTTTCGGCTGGGTATACTGAACCCGCGTGTTGCGTCGCCGAGCGGACCACATTTGGTGATTGGCTTCCACATTAATGTTTAGTCAGCAGTCGAAAGCACAGTATTATGAATTGCAGTGCACTTAAATCGAAAATAGATCGCGATTGGATGTTGGCGTGGAACTATTGAAAAAGCCTCCTGTCTACGTGTGTTTTTACGAAGCCACATTCTGTGAATTGTGGTCGCGGTAGTTGAGGGCTAGAGAGTTGGACTGCTGGCCAGTGGGCCCGCGTTCGAGTGTAGTAGTTTTTATGGGAGGCGACGGGCAGCTCAGGTCTTTTGCGCCATTTGGGGCGGACAGGAAAGGAGGAAGGGTGGAGAAAACCCGGCGTCAACATTAACCTACTCTCAGCCAAAGGCGCCAAGGGGTGTACCATTGTTTAACGTCCCATCCGACGGACAGCGTACTGACTCAAAGTGCCCTCCACAAAGCACCTCAAGCAGAGATCGGGATACCACGGAGAAACATCTGCCGTGATTCGAACCCATGGATCCTCTGGGTGGGAAACCAGTACGTTAGCCACCGCAACATCCCGATCCCTCCGCGTTCGATTCCCGAGCATGGGTACCCTCACCACCCCCCAAACTGTGTCATATTTCGGAAACTTGATCTTCGTGGGAAACTTGCTTGCAGAGGGAAAGGAAATGCCCACCCCCCTTTAATACCCTGATGTTTGAATTTCACACGCTGTATAGGGCTAAGTTCTGGGTGAACTCTACCAACGCCTACCAAACCGACCTTCGGGTTGATTACTGTGTTTATGGCTTTTTATTCTGTGAATAGTTTATTTTTCTATTCACTCCGTAGGGAGTCGAGATTTTGGAGTTTATGTCCATGTTTCTTCTTCCGATATTTTCTGCTTGAGTATCGTAGATTGCGGTGAATTTTTCCGCAGAAAAAGTACTCGAGGATGACATTTAATGAATCGGGTCAGCCAGTCGGCTCGCATCAAGGAAGGAAGCTCTTTGGTGAAGCCGAAAGCTTCGTTGGTAGTCATCCTGGGCGTTCTCGTGTCGTCGATGATGAAATCACAGTTGCATAATTGTGTGTCGCGAGTGACGAGTCTAGTCGGTCGCCGCATTTCACTGTTGCCCTCGCCCCCCTAACGTGCGCGGAGGAAAGGAGGTGACTTCTCTGGCCGTACATGGCCACTGGGGCGGCGTGTGTGGGCGACTGCGGGGTGTGCTCTTTGGGCGAATGCCGCCCCTCGCCGTCAAGAGCTGAGTCTCCCGGGCGGAACAGGTGCGACACCCGGGAGCACGGATCGGTGGCGGTTGTTTCATGGCAGGGGTCAAAGCGAGGGTTGCGACCAATCCCCGTCCACTGGACGTATCTTAAGGGTGGGGAAGAGGAAGAGCCTGTGCGTACCATGAGTCTGGTATCGATGCACAGAAGGGTAAAGATGATTCAAGATGAAGAAATGGTGTATGGCGCGTTTCTTCATGCTCCACCGTCAACCGGCCCTGCCGTGAGCGACCATATTTGGCCGGGGAGACCTCGGGCTCCTTCCCACCGGGGGAAGGGGAGATTCCGCCTTCAATTGCCCGGCGATGCCTTTGGACGACAAACATCTGAAAATTAGAGTGGTGGTGTTCTTTGCTTCATGTACATCTTCGTGGAAAATTGAATGTTGCCATGGGAAAAATGTACCCGACCCCTTATTCCTTACCTACGTTTGTGAAATTCAACTGTTTACGCCTCTTTCTTCCTTATTCCACATTAAATTCTTCCATTTACTTCTTTTGATCATATTTTTAACCATCTCGTCCATAATCCATGGTTTAGACTGACTATACGAGTGTTAAATGATATTTCCTTAAGCGGCAAAGGGCTTTTTTACTCCACCTTAAAAGGAAAATAAGGAGGGGAGAATATTGGGATTGGTGTGGTGATCTACGGGGAAAGTTAATCCTTCGCCAGTGATCAGAAGACACACATTCAAAATATTAAGGCGTTCACATTCACAGAGGGAGGGAGGGTGTTTCCCGATTAGGTTTACATGGAAATTAATCCTATTGCCTGAACCAGTGTGGCTATGAGTGTGATTGTAAGTTCCCGAATGCGGTCCCCGGCAATCGGATTAATTTCCTTGTAATACTAATCGGGAATGTATTTCCTTTCTGACCGTGGTGTGAAAAACCCTTCACGGCTTCAGGAAATATTATTTCATATAGTCAGTCTAAAAATAAACCGTAAGAAGCTCAATTTAATCGTTTGCCATCCATGGTTAACTTATTATTTTCCGATATGCTGTTATTGTAGTTTCATTTGCGGCTGTCGATATCACTTCTTTGATAAATTCCCATTTTTCCTCGACGTTGCTCGGCTCCTTCACTCATGATCTTCTCTACAGCCTGCTGATACTCGTTCCTTCTCAATCTAGTCAATGCTTCTACGTTCCTTTTCCTCAACCGTTTTCCCTGTTTTATACTTTTGAATCTGAAATTACCATTCAGTAATACTAGGTTATTTTCTGAATTCGCATCCGCTCCCAGAAAATGGTGATAATTAATCAATTCCTAAATCCGCCCTTTTCCTAAACCTTACTCGCCCACTTCATCACCATCTCTTCCTTTACCTACCGTCGCACTCCAATCCCCCATCACTATCTCTTCCTTTACCTACCGTCGCACTCCAATCCCCCATCACTATCAAATGTTTCCCTGCAGGAACACACGCGATTACATCCTCTAACTCATTGTACATCCTGTCGACTTCTTCCTCCTTGTGGTTGCTCGGTGGCATGTATACCTGAACAATGGCCAAGTTCGTCGGCTCTGCTTTAATCTCTACGAGTAAGATTCTAACAGTTGCTTGCTCTATGTTGACTACGCTTCTTCCTACGTTTTTGTTAAATAATATTGCCACCCCTCGCTGGCTCTTTTAAGACATTTATAACGCACAAGTATCTCCTATTATCCTTCCAATTCGTCATCAACATCAACATAAATAACCCGAAATCCACCAAAAAGGTGTGCGGCAGGGGCTGCATGCACCAAAACACCATTTCACTTATCACAACTCTTCAAATTTCTATATTTTTATATACGTATATATCTATATTTCTTTCTATATATTTTTCGATTTTCCGGTCCTCAACATCGTCCTGCGATTCGAAATACCTATTAACTGGTTCGGATCTCTTCAGAGTCTTCTTCTATGATTCTGCTGAAGATTTCGCTTCGTATGGATTTCGTGAGATGATGACCTCTGAAGCCTCAAATCTCCCGCTGTCCGGCGAGACACAAGGCCCAGTGGCCTGAGTCCGGTAGTTGCCAGGAGTCATAATCAGCCCCATGCTCACCATTGTTGCATGGGATTATTGATTAAGGTTGTTTCCCCTTGCCTTTCTCAAATGTGTCTTTAATTTTGGACCACTTTGCCCTTTATAATAGTGTATATAAAAATTATGATCACCATGTTGCTCGATGAGTCAAAAGGCCATCCCAAAAGTCCTCGTGCTCATTTTTCAATTCGTCGACAGCATTTAAGGCTGTTTGACGAGATTTTCCGCTCTTGGGGGACTCTTTAACTACGAGAAGGCGTCTGTGGTTTCGTGAGGCAGAGGGCGAGTGCCGATGGGGGTTCCAAGATTGTTGGGAGACGGCCATTAATCTAAATCGCCGAGAGTACACTTCAGCCTAAGGGGACGATTGTTTAAAATCCAAATTAGATGGTACTCCATTCATCCGTCAGACTTTCCCTTTCCATTAAATCAAATGACCGTTAAAAGGCGTGCGGATGCTCTTTGGAGAAACAATGGCTGAGAAAGTCGGCGCACTCTGTCCGTTTCTAATAAAAAAGCATTCGAATGGAGAAAGATCGAACTCTCAAAACGCAGCCGGGACGACCCCTCTCCCTTTTGCTGTGGTCAGTCCGCCGCTTGCGACCCCCATTTGCCCCGTGCAGAGAGAGATTTGAAGGAAATCGCCCCGGGCGAAAGAAAAAGGTGAAGCCCTCCCGCCGACCGACTTCTACGCTCCTAACAATGGAAAGCGCCGCTACCGTTTGCCCGCGATGTCCGCAGCAATCTCAGCAGAGAAAAAAAATGAATGCTTGCGGCGCAGCGCCGTCGGCCACGGGGGGTGGCGAAGGTGCGCGCGGTGAAACTAACTTTGGTGCCTTTCACTGCCTGCTTGCACACATTCCGGGATGTCGTCTCCTCCTACAGGGTGTGCCATCACACATTCGTACATGGGGATGTGTACCGAAGCAGAATCATTTTTGATCGATTTAATTCGATGATAATTTCATAATTAGCGTATCAAGTGTTTCCAAATTTTCGACCATATCGATGTTTGTTTTCGCCGTTGGATTTTATGCGCTAGTCTTCCAAATTTTTAAATCGAACATACAAGGACTGTATAAAAAGTATCGGGAAAATGGATTTATTCCAGATTTTGCTACAATCCCTTTCAATATTCTTAGAAGTGCTTCTTCCCTTGAGAGCGTCGACACACACTCGTGGCCTTGCGGCTTTCCCACTACTCGAAGGGATGAGGACTATGAACAGATGGATATTGGTGGATGCCGTTAAATTGCACAATTTAAAAGCAAAACCAAACGGAATGGCAAATGGCAAACGATTAAGAGAAAGCAAGATGCCTGGGAAACCTCAGGCGGTAAACATGAAATAATAAGCCCTTTCCGTCTCCCTTCTTAATACCCTGACCATTGAATATGAATTTTGCACGCCCTGGATGAGGCTTCTTAATGGCCCATGTCTTCCCTTGCCCACTAAACCATCCATTGGATTAATATTTGTTATATATTCTGCAGAAGGCAGTTTTCTTTGGAATTGATGACCATGTTTTTTTTAAAATTTTTTATTGTGTGCTTGTGCCAAAAATCGAAGGTCGAAGTTTTTACTTTCAGTTTCACTCTTTCAGTTCAGTCCTCCGCCCCCCTCATTCCTCGTAAACCACTTTGGGCCTACCAGTTAGGCTGTGTATGTGTTGCTAAATTCCCGCATACAGTCTCTGGAAATATGATTAATTATTGCCTTACGTTAGTTTACATTTGGCCCCAGACTAATCCACGGGCTCTCTCCTTCTCTCCCGCAGGGAACAACGTGAAATTCAACGGCCTCCAGAGGACCCAACTGGACGAGAAGTCGGGGCAGTGGTTCGGGGCCACCGTCAGAACTTCGGGCCCGGAAGGACCCATCGTGGTGAGTACCGTGGAGAGGGCATCTCTCTTGTTTCTGGACTTCCATAGGTCCGCCGCGGGAGTGGACCCCGTCGGAGAACAACACGAGTTGACTGAACATTGGCTTACGTCGGTCGGGAGGGACATTCTGCTGTTGAGGGAGGAGCGGCGTTCCTTTCCCGTTATTTAACGTCCGTGGGACGAAAGAAGTTATCCGTAGCAGTTTTTAGAGGAGGCGAGGTGTGGTCGATTGCACCTGGATGGAAAAGCAGTGAGGGTGGAGAGAAACCCGGCATTAGCTACTCTTAGCAAAAAGTGTCAAGGGGCGTACCATAGTTAAACGTCCCAACCAACGGACGGCGTACGTACTCCCAAGTGCCCTCCACAAATCACCTCAAGTTAGAATAAAAAGAGACGTTTCATGCGTGATTAATTAAAATTGGCAATTTTCCACAAAAATAAATTTTTATTAATACGACCGGTTTCAATGTTTCTACATCATCTTCTGGTGTATTTACATTGAAACCGATCGTATTAATAAAACTGTATTTTTGTGGAAAATTGCCAATTATTAATTAACCTCAAGTAAGGATCGAGACACCACTGAAAAACATCTGCCGTGCCGAGGATTCGAACCCATTGATCCTCCGGGTGGGAAGCCAGTAAGCTAGCCACTGTACCATCCCGATCCCCACAATATATACGTGAATAGAATGATTTAGGCCATCACTTTTTGGAAGCGATTCATATCCGAAAAGAAAATACTTCGTTCTTTCACGCACGCACGGACACATGCACACACATATATTATATATATTGTGTTCGTCCTTTATATGTTTTCGTATCCCTTTTCCTTATATCTTTTTCCATGTAAATATGTATTTTTATTATTATTAGGTAATCTACCGGTTAAGGTAGGTTTTAAGATGGACACACCTATCAAATAATCATTTTGTAACTCCAAACAAAACCCAATCCTGCAACCTACTCTACATCAGGTCCCTCTTCATCTCTGTGTACTTCCTTCCTCCCTTTATCCCGTCCAACATCCCTATCCTGTTCCTGCCCCTCCTTCGTTTGCCCAACATTCTCCCCTCTATTACCTTCTTCAACATCCCACTGCCGCTCAATACGCCTTTCATCCATATTTCCTGCCTCCATAGGATTTCTCTCAACAAACCCCTCTCCTCCCCCACCATCTCCAGTACTTCTTCATTTGTTTTCCTTTCGGTCCATTTCACCTTCTCCATTCTTCTCCACACCCACATTTCCCACCATTACGATTCCAAAACACATTTGGAGACATTTATAGCTCTCGAGAACCGGAAGGATCGCTCGATAAACTAAATATTGATGCGAATTAGCATACCAATACATGTGAAAGTTGCGAAGTTTTTAAATGTTCATATTTTTAAGTTAGATGCGGAGAAATTAAAGCAGGGGCAATGCTGCTGCCACGCACACTCGGCGACACGTTTAGTAATTCTATCGGCTGACGCCTTCGTGATGTAAGGAGTACATGACAGCAGGGAGACGGGACTACTATGAACGATTAGGTGCTTCGCAAAGAGGATGTTATGGTTACGTTCTTATTCTTTTTACACGTTTTGTGCTAATTTATCTTTTCTTTAAATTTTCGCCCTGCTTGCTTAATGTACTTCATGTTTCACTCCGAGCACTTTCATTCATGCACTCCACTCATTTCTCGTCTTTTGGAACTTAGTCTTTTGCGTGTGAGATCATGTCCTTGAGGCATGAACCATTGCAAGGGGTAAAGTTAATTTTAATTTTTGTAAATTCTTGATTTATTTTTGAGAAATATTCCCTAGGCAGAGATTTCGTCACCATTTGGCAGTGGGATCCTTACTGACTTTTAATAATCAAACCACTTTACTTATTACTTACTTTACTTTTACTTATTACTTTACCACTTTACTTTATTTATCAAGTGGGATCCTTTTTACATTCAAGGATGTAAATGTTGCTTACGGCCATTTTGATAAGTTTCTACCGGTAAAGTTTATTTATTAGTTATTCTGGATAGCATTTGTTGACTTAAATTTCATTTTGTTACGCCGGCGACGATAAATTTCAGGAATGATGATATAGTTTCCATGGAACTAGCTCTGCGTGGATTTAATGTGGCCTAGTACATTTGATACTCTTTATGTTCACTTCCGTAAAAAGAAAGTTATTAGTTATTAGTTTTTGCTAAGTCAAAGAGCATGAGACATGGAAGAGGAGAAATACGTGTTTTTGCTAACGATGGATGTATTTCAGAATGCCGCTAAGCATATTCCAACTCCATATTTTCTCACCAAACTAATAAGTTGTCGCGGTGGCAAACTCTGATTTGGCAAATTTATGATGCAATTGCAGTTCCGTGTATCTTTATATTTTTTCGACGCATTTCCATTTTCGTTTCTAATGCCATTAACACCGATAACCAGTGATGTCGCAGGGATGTTGAAAATGTACTATTACCCCCATCGTACTACGGTAGGAGTGATCATGTCAAAAACATTATAGAGATGAAGTGTAGAAAAGATAGTTTTAAGATGTCATTTTTTCCATGGACGATAAGGGATAAGAATAACATTGTTCGACCGCAATAGTTCTTGCTTAAACTATTTGGACCAAAATTAGTCTGGTGTGTATTCACCCCCTGCCAAATACCCAAGCGGTGGCTTGCACGGTACTAAAATACCTTTACGAAATCTATAAAAAATATATAACCAAATACACAAGTAGCTCTTCTCCTAACCCCCGTGCCACACGCCATCGGCTTGCACAGTGAGATGTGGATGCATCCTACCACCGAATCGGGGGATGTCTACGTGAAATTAGGGCCCTGTCGTTGTTTTGTAAGGAAGCACTGGTTTTCGATCACTTGCGGACCCGGAGTTTTTGGGCCGTCGAAGGGAAAGGTTTGGGGCGGAGGGGGGGGGGGGAGGCGGTGTTTTCTCTCCAAATCGGCACAAGGTGAGGGTCGTGCGAACAGCCTCTCTCCCACCCACCCCACTCTCCCTCCCGACAAGTCGACTCCCGTCACCCCAGAGCCACCTGTTGCCGGGTGGGAGGGAGTCAGCCCGTCGTAATGGAGCCCGGCGGAACATCGTAATCTCTTCATCTTTTTTAAGGCACACGCATAAACGCACTCGCATACACACGCAGTGAGCACGCCTCCGGGATAGAACGCATGTCGTCGGATCAATTCTCCCAGTCGGTGGAAACCCCTTTTTGAGAGCCAAGGGCGAAATCATCATTAAAAATTCAAATTGTCTAGACGGTATTAGGTTTTTAATATAAAAGTATCAGTGACCATTTTTTCCTGACGTGCATTGCGTGAAGTACTGAATTGAGACCGTCGGTTGGTAAGTGCGATCGCATGAATGCAGATCGTATACTGACACACCATTATCGCTTAAAATTTGGCGATGCGAAAGAGCTACGCTTCACTCGTCCCGAAGTTCTTTGGACGGACCACCCAGAGCAGAGTCGAGTCTGCTTGCGAAGACCTCCTGAAACGTCGTCGTGACGATTTCCCAGCCCCCATACAGTCCCGGCGTGGCACCAGAAGATTATTCCCTATATTCCTAAATCCTTCCTCCCTTAAAAACCACCACCACCACCACCATGGGACTCTAAGTGTCGTCAAAGAAGCTTGCACGCTTGTACCCTTAAGGGCTTCCGCCTACCAGGGATCCTTCGAGTCGTGGAAGGGCCACTGGCCAAAGTGTGCGTCGGCGCTCTCACGGGATGCACTTCGAAGAATTTTCGGAGGCATTGTAGCAGTATCTGAAACAAATGTTTTTTATTGTCGAAACCTTTCCCGGTAATTTTTATAGAAACTATTTGCAATGCTTATGGCATGCCCATCATTGTATTTAGTCGATAGTGTGGGTGGGGGGGCAAGTGGGGGGGGGGTTTGGAAGTTCATGACGATCATCACGCGTGATTAAAGGGCTTCAGAAGCACGGTGGCGAAGTGTGAACATCCTCGGTTATTGCCGTCAGCAGTTTCTCTCGCCTCCCAACTCGTGCCGCTCCCAAAATATTCCCTTCCCTCGGCAACCACACCTTGCGCAAATCTTCCCCCCCCCGCCCCCTCGGCGTCTTCATTCCCGATTGCTCCTCCGACGGGGGACCCGTCACCACTCGTTCACCTTCCTCCCCCTCACCACCTCCCCTCCGCCCTCCCTTGCTCAAACCCCCTTCCTCCTCCTTCGAACCTTATGTATCTACAACTTCACACAACCGTGCAAGTTTTCCTTGGATTTGTGGCAGGGGGTACGGGGCCACATGCAATTCTATTTACTATACTCCACCACTTCTCTGCTTATATCTCTGTTAAACAATGTCATACTATAGGGGCTCTCAATTATTGCGTAGCATAAACTTTAATACCCCGCCACGTATAATTTCTAAAAACGGTTTCCGACCTGAATGTTGTCCGTACGAGTCTTTAACTTCTTCCGAAGCCCACTAAAGTTCATTTCGATGAATAAATATAATTTACGCTTTTCTTATTCATATTAATGGGCATGGTTTCAATTATCTACCTGAGATCAAAAATCGTGTAGTATTTGCAGAATACACAGTGATTAAAAAGGACACTGGAATATTGCTCACGATACAGACCAGATGTCGGAGTGGTGAAAAGAATGGGGATGGAATTATATATATTAGAACTTGTAAATCACTGAAATATTGGAATAAAATGAAAGATAAACAAAAAATAAATTATAAAAAGTTGTGGCCGAGATTGGCGTTTCAGAGCAGTTAAAAAACACGGGTGTTGCTCATAAAACGTTTCGTTTAGTACACCCAATAGAGCAATACTTACTTGTATGCCAGTTAGCTTGAAAGAAGCTATGTTATATTGGGCGGATTGTAGGAAAACATAATGAAAAAGTAAGAGAGAGCCGTTTCTTCTCCAACAGCGTTTCCTATTTTTCAGCCAGACATGATATGGTTCCACCACGAGATATGCCACCTCGTCACCCTTTTCTAACTTCTGCGTTGCACTACCTATGTTTCCTGAGATATTTTGTTTATTGACTTGGAATGAACCTATTGATTGCCGAGCTTGTGATGTCGCGTACCCCACTTCATACGGTTAGATAAGAAGTCCCTAAACTAACCGTACCTTCTCGTTAATGCCATGATCTTTTAGCTTTGGGGATTAATTTATTGTGAAGGATCTCGTCGAAGGCTTTCATGGAACCTCGAGGCGTTTGGGTTCCTCAATTGCCATGGATTTCATAGTTATCTATTAATAGAAATCTTTCTTCACTCTAGCTTAGTTTAGTTCTAACTCCTCATAGCCACATATTGCTCTATGTATTTATTTATCGGGGCGAGATGAGACATGTCCCGTCTTTCACCTCACCCTTAAACATAACAATTGAAGTCAATTACACGTATTATTTGATGTTGCTATCAATTATTATTTTTATCTAAGAATTTATCGTTGCAATGAGGCAATTGTCCAGGTGGCAACGGCCAAGTCTGGTCAGCTGTCACTCATGACATCAACATCTATTAATACATAATCTTACAATACATAATAATAATATCTTAAATGACATGGACATGCATGCATCACAAGAAGAACAGAGAAGCAAAACTCTTGTATACAATGACAATTAAAAGATTACCAACTACATTATTACATTTTCCATCGCCGGTGAGCCGTCGTAAGACGCACGCACCATCGCCACACTCCGTCCATTACCACGTACTCTTCAGTTTCATATACCGTTCAAAATCGCGTCCAGTTAACGCATCATTCACTTTTGAAGTGCAACTTGTAATGCCATCCACATCATATACAAACAATATTTTAATAGGTACAATAGTATAACAATCACTGATCAATGGTTTATCACCCAGTGGCTGCTTTACACTCATTCTTAAAACTCCTAAAATATAACTGGTTCCCAAACACCGCCACACGCCCATGCTGTAGCTTGTATATGTAAACTAACCCAATCTGTCGTCGCTACCATTCACTTCCTGAATGGGCGACAAAACTGCGGTACGCACAGACTACGGAATGTTTGGATGTGAAAATGACTTTCCCCGCAAAATAGCGCCGTTCCCGATTCAGGAAGGGCTTTCCGCATTCAATTAGCACGCACGACCCCTCTCCCCCACCAGTTTTTGGAGCCTCGTTTCCGCGCCTTGATTTTGATTCCCAAAAGTAGCCGCGAGTTTGGTTTCACCCGACTCAGACGCATTAGTCGCTCTGGGCATGACATAAGGCAATGAATTAGGAGGCGCGCGACGCCGGGGTAGTTTCCTCACGTTGGTTCCTCAAACGACGAAGCAGAAGACGCTTGTCTTCCAGTGCCTTCGAGAAAGAGGTCCTGGGAAAGTGGATGGAATCCCGCGAATCGTCTTCCACCGGCTGCACGCTCCGAGAGAGGGCAGCAGCAACCCTCGCCTCTTTCGCCGCCGGCCCGTGGACGCCCCGCTCTGTCGCTGGACGTTCGCGCCGATGACCCTCGAAGGCGTGCTAATATGGAATGTCCACATATTTCACCAATGTCAATTACTGAGCCGTGTAATCACGTCATTAGTGATGGCACGTATTAAAGAGGAGAGCAGGAAATATTTTATAGCATTTCGAGTGATTGTGCGTGTTTTTTAACTACGACTCACATCGTTTGCGATAAATTGGATTACTCATTCCGGTCTGACAGGCAGTCGAGTCAACCTCCTTCAAACGTGGGCTAATCCCTTTAATCTGGAGGTTTGGGTTTCGATTCCCGTTTGGATGTGACTCCCTCCTCCTCGGTGGTTGCAGGTGTTTTGGGATTGTTTTCATCGCTCCTCTTCTCGCTAAAAATTCAAATGGAAAAAGGTCTCAACTTGGACCTTCTTGATTGAGCTTTACTGCCCGGGGGCTATGGCTACTAACCCGAGGGCCCGGGTTCGATTCCGGGGAGTGCCCATGAGCACCCTCAGCCTAACCCATGGTGTGTGATTTTTGGGGAACCGTATCTTCCCGGGTGTCACTGGGAAAGGAACTGGCCCCACTTACACACTCAATTTTTCAAATTCGCACGCCGCTTGGCTTAGTGTCAGGTGAACTCCACCCTCACCTATCTAATTCACCTCCGAGTGGATAAGCGTGGCTCCACTTTTTACATTTTATTTGAGTCATGCCTACCAATGTAGTGGAAGGGTGATAATCCACTAATGCTGAAGTTTTCCCCCCGCGTGATCTTTTACTAACTCTTACGATTCAAAACATATTTGATAGTTTCCGTCGTGATCTTCGTGTTTCCAGTAGCTTTCACGCTTTCTGTTTACTCACGATGGCAAGTGCGAAACTGGCGCTTCATCCGTGCACACTGCTCCATTTTGAAAAACTCTTGATTAAATTACTAGAGGGATTTAATTACAATTATAGAAATGATTTTCATTTGATGAAATTTTATTTCGAACTATTGTTTAAGTTCCCGGGTGGCCTGAGACTGTATAAAATATAAATGATACATAGTCTAGAAACGACTATCTTGGTTTAAAATATTCGAAGAAAAACAAATTTTTTCATAGAATTCCCAGTCAATTAAAATGCTTTGGTTTAGAAAAATTCGAAAGCTCTAACGTTTCAAATCAAATAATAATGAAAATTAGCGATATTATAAATCTGAAGGAGGCAGGAAAGGTGGATGCAAAGCATATTGATTGAAGGATGTGATAGAAAGGGGAAGGCAAGAGAGGAAGGGGAAGGAATTGGATGGGAATGTTGGATTGAACGAATGGAGTGTTCGGAATTGAAGAAGGGTTTACTTCAGTGTCGGATTGTGTTTTATGAGGAGGATCTAAAGTTATTTATCGTGGTTCAGTCTGTAGCCGTCCAAAACCTAGCAGCATATAACGGTCAATAACCAATAATAAAAGAAATAATAATCCTAATTGGAAACCATTTGTAATCTATCAATTGCTTCCCGAAAGAGACATCGCGCAGGAGGGTGGAAGGGCGGTGGGTCCTCCGTGCCACGACCGACTCCCACGCAACGGCCGCTCCCGAGAGACAGCCAGCCTCCCGCCCCCACAACCACCTCTGCTCCCTCCGCCCACCACTGACACACATAATATTCTTCTTTTCTTCCCACCCCCTTCGATCTTCTTTCTTCCCCTGTCCGCCTCCTCCTCCCGATTCCTAATTGGAAGAGGGAGGGAAGGCCAGGTCGTTCACTTGGAATGACGAGAGGAGCGCGGGGAGGGAGGCTGCCCAAAAATAGTCGGGGAAGGCGAAGAGAGATGGCGCGGGATATCTGTCCGACTGATGATTTCTTGTACCTTCCGCCCCCGCGCCGGCCGACCTATGTATGGCCCGCTGGAAATGTTACCCTCGCGCACTATGACGTCATCGGGCGCCGCGTTTCCTTTTGCACCCCCCACCCCGCACCCAGGCATAGGCCAAATCTCACCAGACTAGATGGAATTATTACGGCGGAACCGAAATTTACATGTGTAAAAAGTATCGGCAACTATTTTTTCTAAACGTGTACGGGGTGTGGTGAAATCAGATCGTCAGTGGTTTAGTGTGCGTATGATCGCAGATCGTATTATTGGCATTGATACAAGATGACAGTGCACACCATTCATTAAAATTGAAAATTTGGCTTCACGAAAGAAACTGCGTTGAACTCGTCCTTCCGAAGTTCTTGACGGACGACAAAGTGCAGAGTCGAGAGTGTCTGCTTTCGAAGACCTCCTACAACGGCATCCCGACGCTTCCCCTACCCCCTTATAGTCCCGACTTACCACCAGCGAGCTATTTCCTATCTCCAAAAGTGTAATTTACCATCCGTTGAAGGACACCACCACCATGGGACCCTAAGTGCATTCGAAGAAGCTTGCACGCTTCTACCCTTATCCGGATTCCGCCAAACGGAGAGACTGATTCGTGGGAAAGCCACTGGCAAAAGTGTGTCGAGCTCAAGTTATTTGAAGAATTTTGACAGACTCTGTAGCAACATGCGAAACATATGCCTAAATCCTGAAATAAATTTATTTTTATTTGTCTTTTCCCGATAGTTTTTATATTAACCATGCGAAGCCCTTTGCATTTTATTGTCGAAATCGATGCGTTTTTCAAGCACACGTCAGGGGCGTGTTTGCACAGCCCCCCACCCCCGCGCCCCCTGCATTTCGCAATGCCGTCGGTCGCCATATTCCTGGAATCTATTCAGAGCGCCCGTTCGCAACACTCCCCGCAGAGGGGCGCGGGTGAGATCCCGCGGCGCCTCCTGCGATCTTGAGGCCACGTGACCTCAAGGGTCGTTGGTGATTGGATAGTTCGATCGACCTTAGCATGGAGTCCCCTGGATTGTCACCCCTGGAGTCATGTGACAAGCGAGAGTTCCCTTCATTTGCCTACCATACAGATCGATGAGTTCTATATTTTTGGTGCATTTTGGCGTTTTCATTAACATAATTTTAAACAAACAATTTTTTCCCAGTCGAAAGATCGAACAAATCATGTCGATCAGGGCAAAATAACTTGCGCCGAGTTGACGTTATTATTTAATGAATTATTTTATACATTATGTTATTAAAGTCATAGGTAATATTCCACTTAAATTTAGGAATTGGACGGTCTCAAACCACTTCGTTTATACTGCGTGTCATGTGCATTTCTTATAGTTAGCTCGGCATTATTTTTCTTCCGCAGTTCTTCACGTCTTCTATTTTCTACTTCCTTGCCTGGAAGCCTTTTCTCTTCCTACCTCTCCCACGCTCTCGCGACATTCTTTTGGGCTCATCATCAAACTCCGCCTCTCAATATCCCATTCGCCCTCATTCTTTCTTTCCCTACTTCAGATGCCCTCGGCAATGTCTCCTCTCGCACCACACACACACCCCTCTCCATCTCAATTCCTCTACGCCCACTTCTAAGAGCCTCCGATTAATGCTCATTTTCCTACATTGAAGATGAAATGTCCGATTTATAAAGCACTATGCTCCATGTTAATGTCGTTTCGTTTGTGTTTTATCGTTATCGTTTCTTTGTGTCACTATTTGGAATACTCGTCGCAAGTTCTCTTCTCCTTGCAAAAGGTTATTTTGGAAATGATTTCCCTGCAAATTTTCTAATAACTGTACCCAATATCCGATCCCCGATATACGCCCAAACACCATTTCATAACTTCAATGTTAAATGAAATGAGAGGTTGGTTTTCTTTTGAATTCCCTGTGCATGAAACGGCGGGAGTCGGAGGAGAGGTTTGCTCGTGCATTTGGATCCATCGAATGTGACCCCCTCCAGTGAGTCGGAGGACGTTTGGACCAGGGACGATGTGTCGGAGCGGGAGCCCCCCCCCCCCTTTCCGCTCTCCATTCGAGGAAGATTGACGCCTGGGATTTAGCGACCGGCCCCGGGGGCCGTGGGGTGGACAGAGGCGGGGAGAAAAGGGTTCAACCCCCGTCTGCCCACCTTCCCGACTCCTCTTGTCCAGGAACGCGCGCGACAATGCGTCCTAACGCCCATTGTCCACGCCCCACCAACTTCCCCCCCCCCGGTTCCCCCTCCTCCCCGCGTGCCGAGAGAAGAAATCCGGCTCCTCCTGCCTACTGGATGCGGCGGGACACACCCGTGTGTGCGCAAGTGCTGGATTAGTTCCAGGGAAGCACACCCCCGCTAAGTAGCGCGTCCGCCGTCTCGGGGATGTGATTCGTGTCATAAAACTGTTATTACTTTTTATTAGCATAGGTAATATACCGATTAAGGTAGATATTAGATGGACACAACTACCAAAATAATTATCTTGTTTCTCCTAACGAAACACACAACCCAACATTCGACTCTATAACTAGCTCTCCTTCATCTCTGTGTCTTCCTTCCTTCCTTCATCCTGTCCAACATTCCTACACTAATCCTGCCTTTCCTCATTTTCCTAACATTCTCCCCTCTATCACAGTCTTCAAAATGCACTGCCTATCAAAATACATCGGTATCAATCTTTCCTGCTTCCGTATGATTTCTCCCAGCAATCCCATCTCCTCGCCGACCATATTCAGCACTTCATTTGTTTTCCTTTCTCCCCATTCACTTTCTCTATCCGTATTTTACCTTCATGAAGCCCATATTTCAAAAGCCTCCAATCTACATCTATCCTCCTGCTTCAGTGATCACGTTTCCGCGCCGTACATGGCTACGCTTCATATCAAAGTTTTTACGAGTCTTTATTTACCTCCCTACTCAACGTCCCCGTCATCAGCTCCCTCCTCCTTGAGAAAGCCTCCTTGCCTAGCGCAATCCTTCTCCTTACGTCCCTACTACTTTGAATGTGTTGGTCCAAAACACTCCCGAGGTACGTTAACTGTTCCACCTGCTCTATTTTTTCCCCTCCTATTTTAATGTTTAGCTTAGCCTTTTTCTTTCTGGAAAATCGCATAACTTTTGTTTTATTAATATTGATTCTCATCCCTTATCTATTGCACTGAATTTCCAATTAACTCAGAAATGTTTGCAACCCCTCGGCTGACTGACAAGCTAAACCCTGGTCATCAGCAAAACTAACCGATTATACGAATTCCCCTCCGACTTGCATTCCTAACTCCAATTCTTCCCATACCTCTTTAATCATTTCCTCCACATGTATATTGAACAGCACCGGTGACAATGGGGAATCCTGCTTCTTTAATTGGTTTTTAAATCAAAGCATGTGTAAAAAGTAACGCTAACAATTTTCTTCCTGACGTGCATTGCTTGAAGTGCTGGATTAAGACCGTCAGTTAAGTGTGCGCATGATCGCAGGCTGTGTATTGGCATTGATAAGAAGATGACAGTGCATATTCCATTATATCACTGAAAGTTTGTCGAGGTGAATAGGATCTGCGCTGAACTCTTCCCGAAGGCACCCAGTCAAACCATAGGTAACCGACTACCTTACGAAAAACTTCATCAACCCATTTACAGTGACGACTTGGCACCAGCGGACCTTTTCCTATTTTTCTAATGGTGAAATCCTCCCTCCATCAAAGGACACCACCACCACCATCGGACCCTAAGTGCCATCAAAGAAGCTTGCACGCTGGTACTCTTAAGGACATCCCGCCTACCTGGGAGCCTTCGAGTCGCGGAAAAACCGCTGGCATGAAAAGTGTATCGACGCTCAAGGGATGTACGTTGTAGGCATTGGACCACCCATTTCTTAAATAAATCTACTTTTCCTTAGAATATTCCCGACACTTTTTATGGAAAACATGGAGAACGAAGAATCCGAGTTGTAATCATGGGGAGCACTGAGATTGACTTCGGCGTGAAGTGCTCGGCAGTTGGTTGGTTGATGAGAGTTGGCAGTTAAGAGATAATTTATAACGTGTTGTATATGTTCAAGAGAGGAGGATGAGATCACTCCGATGATGGGTGGAGGAGGTGAAATTTATGAGAGAAGCAGCCGTGTGGTGTTCTTTCATCGCATACAACTGATAATTTTCCCGCAAGGAACCTTCACATTAAATATATCTAACACGCTAGTTATATAATGCAACAATTTCAGAGAGTAAAAATCATTCGCCTGGGATTCGAACCCGGATCCCTCGATATCCGGCCGAGTGCTTTAACCAATTAAGCTACCGAGACGTCCTCTTACACTCTGAAATTGGTTAAAGCACTCGGCCGGATATCGAGGGATCCGGGTTCGAATCCCAGGCGAATGATTTTTACTCTCTGAAATTGTTGCATTATATAACTAGCGTGTTAGATATATTTTATCAGGTCAAGGCGAATGATTTTTACTCTCTGAAATTGTTGCATTATAATGCACACATAGCGGGTGACTCCGTTAAAGTTACTGTTACAGTTTCTTGAAAGACGCTAGTTATAGCTTTAGTACGAATAAGGCAACTTCTTTCTGTCCTTTATAATTTCAGTTCCTCGTCGTTTAATAATGAGGGTTTTTTGACACGCCAAGGGAAAATGCAAATCACGTTATCGGTATTTTGTAAACCTAAATCAAGTTGAGAGGTGCTGTTCTACTGTGATTTGGCAGTAGTGGTCACCTTATGTTAGTTGTTCGTCCTAATGAGTTGCCACCTTTATGCATTATCGCTCCCTCTAAGTTGCAAAGCCAGTGCCTTATTTATTCGAGGACTGGTTTATGGCCAACGCCCCCATACAGAAGCGGTCGATTATGTCATAAAATGCATTCTTGATTCATGGTAAGGCCTTTCGAAGGCAAATTTATAGGATTTATTTTTACAGCGTTGAATATTTTGTTGAAACTATTTCATGACGTATTAAATTTTATATCATAGGTTGTTCCAAAACCGGCATATTCTCCAGCATCCCAACTGGGATACTTTTACATAAATAAGTGTGATGTATAACCACGAGATGATTAGAAAACATTTTGGCAGACGGAATTTAATGTAAATCCAGTAGAGTAAATATTTTTAGCACGTGCGGAGAAATAACAGGCGGAGCTTTGATTTACCATTTGAACTGTGGTTCAGCGATGCATAATAGGGAGGGTCAAATGAAAACATTTTAAATATATATATATTTTTTTTAACCTCGTAATTTATTGAATACAAACGATTCTCTGGTATATTATTTTCATATGTACTCCACGATGTTCAATACTACTAATATGAACAGGAATTTGTGATCATTTGTCTACATTTCGTTATTTTCAATTCCCTTTTCTATGTGAAGATCTTTGGAGATGCGTACGGTACGATGTGCAATGAGTGCGTAGTGAAATTGCGTCAATGGTTGCCACGTGTGTACCGAAGGCACCGATGATTGGCCCCTGGAGTGTAGAGATTTGGCAACCGTGGTCTTGCTTTAAATATTACACTAAATGAAGAGAGACCTGATATCGAGTGTGTTGCGGGTATGGGTGTTGTTATGAGCCCCAAATTATTTATTTGGTAGTTGTGCCCATCCATAAACCTACCTTAACCAATAGATTACCTTATTATACTCGTATTTATGAGTGACTGAGATTCTCACTTTTTTGACATTTTACGGTTTGACAGCGGCGATGACACAATGAGCCCTCCTACATAAATTCCCTTTCAAGGTCAACTTATACGCATTTTCATCACAGTTTCCGCAATAGTTCACTATCAATTTTGAGGCTCAATTCGATACTTAGATATGGAGTTGGCAGTTCTTCGTCCATTTGTGACGTAATTGAAGGTATAAGAGGCAGTATTTGCGGGCAATAATTCTGAGACGCGGGGAGAAATAGGCGTTGTTCCTAGCACCCGAAACTGCGTCTGGAGAGTAATCGGACAGTATTCCTCAAAGCAATTCAAACTGCTTTTTCGGTAAATAGGTGCATGTCACTGGGAAATGTACTTCATTTTAAAAACATTTTACAAACACGGGGCTCTTAAAAATTTGCAACGAAATGATCAAAGGTGATTGTTTGCTGCTTTTATACCGATGTATCTAGATTTGATCTCCTTTGGATATCATTCTTTTGATTTTCCGGCCCCGGTGGCGGCGGGGTTACGTCACCGTCTGACAGCCCATAAGGACTCCAATCTCGCCTGCTAGGGTTTTCCTCGATCTAGGACTTGGGTGTTTGTAGTTTTGTCCGTTGCTACATTTATTAGGCTAGTATAAAAAGTATCGGTAATAATTTTGTCCTGACGTGTACGTGAAGTGCTGAATTCAGACCGTCGTCAGTCAAGTGTGCGTATGATCGCAGATCGTATATCAGCATTGATAAGACAGTGACAGTGCACACGCCATTATATCACTCTAAAATTTGGCGATGCGAAAGATCTGCGCTTAATTCGTCCTCCCGAAGGTCTTTGGACGGCCGACCAAAAGAGCAGAGTCGAGTGTCGATCTGCTTGCGAATACCTTCCGCAACGACACCGCAACGATTCCCCAACCCTCTTATAGTCCCAATTTGGCACCAACAGACCATTTCCTATTCCTATGACAGTGAAATTCTGCCTTCCTCAAAGGACACCACCACCATGGGACCCTAAGTCAAGCCGTCAAAGAAGCTTGCACTCGTACCCTCAAGGCCCTTCCGCCTTCCAGATAGCCTTTGAGTCGTAGAAAAGTCGCCAGGGCAAAAGTGTGTCGACGCTCTCAAGGGATGTAATTTGAAGAATGTTGAGGCATTGTAGGAACATCTGAAATATATCTATTTTTCCGAATTTTTTCTCAATATCTATAAAAATAAAATCTATTTTATTATCGAAACCTTCCCTGATAATATTCATACAAGCCATGTATCATTGTTAATAATCCGATGTAAAGGCCAAAAAGTTCTGTTTTCGGATTAATGTTAAATTTAAAAGAAATGTGCTAGGTGTCCTCGCGTAGAAGTTTCGAAAAATATTGCGTCCAGGAATAGATTTTAACAGATCCCATTACCCCAGTGACGTTTCTCCATTTTCTCGCGTCACATATTTGTTCTAAATCTCCCCCGAACTTACAAGGAACACTTCCGACTTTGTTGGCATTGGAAATGAGAGGATCGTATAAAGTGAGCGTATCAAATAAATCTTTCCGCATTTCGCGCCCTGCTGCCATCGTTTCCCTCTCTCTCTCGCTCTCTCGACGCTCTGCCTGCTCCCCTGGTAACGGACTACGCAATGAGAGGACGAGTTCATCTCCTCTGATGCTTCGAGCGCAATTCGCAAGCCTTCCGCCGGCTCAAAGAGCAAGCGTGATTTGCAGTGCAACCGTCCTCTGACGACCTCGATTCCTTCGACCAAATAGTTAGGAAATGGCTACGAAATAGTGAATTAATTATTTGTCATTAGCTTCGCTTATTAAATTGCATAAATCCTTAAGTTATGCATTTATCGGTCAATGTGAATACTCGAGGATCTTTGGGGTTGGTTTCACGCCACGCCACCGCCGTGACTGCTGTCTATAGCCGCGAACGTGTTGACCGAGCGAGGGCGCAAGCCGTGCACTCGGGAGTGCATCGGTGACGTCGTCGCCGCACCCGCACCACGGCAACCGCGGTGCCCGCGTAGGTCAATGGTATCGGAGGCGGGGGCGGACGGTTGGAAGCGCCCTCTGGGCCCCCGGAGTCGCCGGATGCCTCTGGAACTTTTTCCCCTTTCTCCCTCCGCCCGCCCGACCCCCCAACCCCTATATTCCGGGATAGGGTTCCGAAATAACCCACCTCACCCTACCCACCCACTCCCCCAATATCGCCGTCGGAATACGTCAGCAGTTGCTTAACTGCAGCAGCGCCCTCTCGCCTATGGCTCGGCACCCCTCGTCATCAACGGCTGATGGGCGATGTTCCCCGAGCGCGTGCGTGCTATATGGTCTGGATCCCTCCCTCTTCCACTTCAATTTCGACAAATGTAGATCCTACCTCATGACAGTGAAATAAACGAGCATCCCAATTGATAGACGACTCGTTGCATAAAATTGGAAGGAATAAACCTGGGTGTGTGCGGAGAAATTTCTGCTTGGTAATTATTTCGGCAGTATTTTTGCGGAAAATAGGGTATTGACGAGAGGAATTGCTCTAATTGAAGAAATACTTGCGAGGATGGTCGACTGGTTGTGGTTTTGCTAAGTATGTAAAGAAAAAGATCAAACACTACTTGCTCCACATTAAAGTGAAACAATATGTAGCGCTGTATTAATCTGCGAACCGTGGTCGATAGAAGTGAATTGACGAGAGCACTTTGAGGAATGAGAATGAATGGAGGGAAGGTATAAGGCGGACGGAAACCGACGGCCAAGTGTAGTTCGACCACTTTCCGTTATGGCGTCTCTACCCATTATTCTATAAATATACTAACTCTGTCCATAAAGTAACTTAGGTGTGCGTGTAGCGAGGGGAGTAGTGGAGGGAGTCGAATGTTGCTGTTTTGGCGCACAAACACTCAGCTGCAATCTCCAGTGTTTGGTGGAAGGCCGCTTGTCGTTTGTTTACTCTAGCGAGTCAAAATGGACAGTATAATTGGATATTCCAGCCAAATGTGAAAACCGTTCAGTGATAACTTTTTTACTTATTAAAAAACTGCAAAGCTTCTGACAGTTATCGGAAAATTTGTACTGGGTACCGAATAAGCGATGAGTGACAGTGTTGTGCGTCAGTTCTTGCGTCAGAAGGATAGGCTGACCACTGCGGATTCCTCCTCGTGATGAACATTGATGCCATTTTTTGAACTGAGAATGCACCACTGCCACACTCCGCCTTCACTCATTATTCCGTCTCCGTACACACTTCTCATAGCTACGTTTTTCATGCATTTTTATAATATAGTCCACCTTCCCTTTCGTGTAAAAATGGGATATTTCCGGAGGAATTCCGAGGGTCGTTTTTATAATTAAGGGGTCGTTTCTGACGTTACTCTAGAGAACCAACTCAATGGAATAGAAAGATCAGTTTGTCCTCGTAAAACTTTATTTTTTGCTGAAAATGTTTGCCATTTTTTATTTCTATACCGTTCTGGCGAATCTCATTGGGAATAAAACAAAATTATTTTTCCTACAGAAACTACGCATCCATGTGTACAGAGTTTAATACGCGTCAGTCTGATAACTGGTGATGTTATCCTAGCATAAATCTTGTGAGGAAGCGTTTATATATATTCGCGCGAATCCATGTCATGAACGTTTTATCCTTGCATCAGCCCCGCTTTCTATTTGAATGCATAATGACGCATGTCCGCCACGCTTCCAGAAATCTGCTCACAGCCGCGAACGAATTCGTAGAAGTTCCTCCGGGGCAAAGAGTGACGACGTCTTACGGGCGTTAGAGAGAATGGATCCCTCCCTAATCCCGGGGAGATGAGGCATCGAGAATGAACTCACGCGGGTGGATCTTATCTGAACTTGCTCTTCTTTTGGGGCGAAGCATGCGTGAATTTAGGGTATTTTTAAGGTAACTCGGTATCTTATGCTCTCGGAATGTCTTGCAAACCTTTTTAGTCATTGATGTGGTTTCCATTGTTTTTGTAACTAGAGGAGACCAATGATAGAAATAGGGATAGATGAAAGAGATAGATATTTACCAATGAATTGTCCAAGAGAACGATGTTCCGATCAGTTGGCCGTAATGTATATTTAAGTTTCGGCCCAGTGTGGTGGTGGGTAGGGCTAGAACCACCATCTTTATGTCGAAACGTCCCTATACTCAGTACTACGCATCCTGCCGTGGTAGTGTGTGCAGATTGTGGTTCTTCTGTACTTTGCTCACGTTGCCAACTGTTAAAATGTGCGCCACAATCGAAAATCCCGCAAGTAGTGAAGTGTGATTTGTAATTAGGTTTTCACTGGCGAAAAACTAACACAAGTACATTTAAATTCATCGGTAACTTTGTGTGAAGTGTGTACTGGTGCGGAATAGTAATAAGTGAAGACAGAGTAAGGCAGTGGTGCATTCAGATTAAAAATGGCTACAGCACCAATGTTCTCGACGAGGACCTTGGTGGTGGGTATAGCCTCGTGATCGATGAACTGACGGTTAAAATCAACCAAAATATCATGAAATCCACCGATTTATGATTGCAGATTTCTCGCTAAACGTGGTTTGCAAACAGACCGATTGACAGTGACGCAGAATTCCATGCTGGTGTAAACTAGTTGGTTAAAATTTAAAGCAGCATATTTCTGGAGAGACGGAATTGGAAAGCTTTTGTATCGTTATGATGTCTCAATTTGAATGGCGGCTATGTAGAAAAATAGTTTAAGAATGTGCCTTTCATATATATATATATATATATATATATATATATATATATATATATATATATATATATATATATATATATATATATATATATATATATAAACACACAAACACTAACACAAAAAACACCACACACATAGAAACATAAAAGAAGGACACTTACATTGGATATTTACGTTTCGACGGCACGGCCGTCGTCATCAGAATCCGTCTGATCCGCCGTCATCAGAATCCGTCTGATGACGACGGCCGTGCCGTCGAAACGTAAATATCCAATGTAAGTGTCCTTCTTTTATGTTTCTATGTGTGTGGTGTTTTTTGTGTTAGTGTTTGTGTGTTTATGCGTCGCCGGAGAGCGTCTTTTCCAAGTTTATATATATATATATATATATATATATATATATATATATATATATATATATATATATATATATATATATATATATATATATATTCAAACTTGAAAATCCCGCCATACGGCGAACAAATATTATTTTCGCACATAGAAATAGACATATAAGGAAAGGGGATAGGAAAACACATAAAAGACCAACACAGGAAAGGTGGGGAAGGCGATTTTGAGCAGATCACAATTGTAAAAATATTTCCTTATCCGGGATTTCAACCACGGACCTTCCACTTTCCGCGCGGATGCTCTACCAGTTGAGCTAATAAGGAAACCTGATTTACATTAAGATCTGCAATCTTATAAAGAGCCAAAGTGCTCCGATAGATGTTGCCCGAGAGATGATATATATATAATAATAAAACTTTGTCTTGTCCCTAGGTTTATATGTGATTACACAACGTAAATTACTTTCTGGATAGTCGTCGTTGCGGGACCGATATCGTCAATAATTAGTTTACTTAGAGCGGTGAAAGCTGTTCCAGTAGTAAAAGTACTTTAATCAGATTCCAAAAATTCGGAAGAAACATCGGGGCAAAGGAACCTCATTTTAGTTGTGAAAATCTGGAAAAGTCAAGAATTTATATTTAGGAGGCAAGGAGTTGGGTCCACTCTGGGCGAAGGACACTCTCGTATTTGACCTCTCGTCCTTTTGATTTCATCGTTTCCGGGATTGGATTTTTTCCACTTCTCCTCCGACCCATTCTGTTAACTGCCTATATTTTTATTTCCCCACACCTCTCGCCATCGAGCGCCCGCCGCGCCATGTGGTACTAATCCTATTTTCTTCTCCTTTGGATTTCAAATCATTTTGAGACATGGTTGGTGCTTAGTGAGGTAATTGTTTAGGTTTTTACTAGGATATTTAGGGTTGGAATATTTGGATTTACGTTTTATGTATGTGTATATTTCTTTATGTGATTAATTATGGTTATCATTATTATTTTTTTAGCATAAAGATTTTTTATTATATTTTTTACACGCCATCGAGTACCACTTGACTGGCCTCTCTTTAAACCGCCCTCTCCGGCAGTGCTTCACTTTTCGGGGACATTTTATGGACGTCTTCAGTGGTCCGTCATCCCTCGTCCAATCAGCTTCTCTCGCTCCTCCTCCGAGTCAGAACATTTTCCTTCCGTCCCAAACATTTCTTCATTTTCGACTCCCACTATTTCATTTACACCGCATTTCCTTCGCCCCTTATCTTGTCCTCCGCCCTCACCGCCGCCCCTCGTCTGTCGGGCGTCTTTAATAAGCTCAGAACAAATGTTTACGAGCCATTTCACGACTTCGAGGTCGTCGCCGTTGGTGGTTGTCTCTCTCTGTTTGTCTTGCCTGCCGTCTGATCACACTCCTCCCTCCCTCCCTTTGTGTCTCCCACTCTATCGCGCCTATTCATGGATTATAATTTGAATTACGACAATTGTTTGTTGATTGCAGTCCTGCATTCTTCCTCTTCCGTTAGGTAACGTTCTTGCTCACCCTGGCGGCTCCTCCTCCGTTCAGCATCCCTCCATAAGGAGCCCCAACGTTGATCCCTCGCTCTTCCCCGCCCATCATTCCATCACTAGTCCGCATTGGACAATTCATTACAAGGTTTGTATAGAAAGTATCGGTGACAATTTTTCCGGACGTGTGCGTGAGGTGCTGAATTCTGACCGTTGGTTAAGTGAGCGCATGATCGCAGACCGTATATTGGTATTAACATAAGATGACAGTGAACGCACCATTATCACTAAAAAATTTGATGATGCGAAATATCTACGCTGAATTCGTCCCGAAGGACTTGACGGACGACCAACAGCAGAGACGAGTGTCTTCTGCTTGTGAAGAACGGTAACGGTATCGCGACGATTCCCCAGCCCCCTCACAGTCCCGACTTGGCACCAGTAGACTATTTCCTACTCTTATAAAAGTGAAATCAACCATGTATCATAGTACACCATCATGTATTTACCACCAAAGTGTCGCCAGAGAAGTTTGCGAGCGCACCCTTAGGGACCTTTCGGAATCCGCCTACTAGGGAGTCTTCGAGTCGCGGCAAAGCCACTGGCAAAGAGAGTGTCGATGCTCTCAAGGGATGTACTTTGAAGAATTAAGAGGCATTGTAGTAATTTCTGAAATAAATCTATTTTTTACGAACATTTTTCCGATGCTCTTTGTTTAAACAGTGTAGGTATCCCAGCTTGTGGTTGGCCAATTCATTGGGCTCTTCCTTTCCTCGTCCTACTGTTTATCGTCACTTTCAACTCTTCTCTCTCATTTTAGGTCTTCGTATCTACCTCCGCCTGCTACACACCTCTCAGGTTCCTGGTACGTCCACCTTTTTATGCTTCTCCAATTACTCACGCCTCCAATCCGCTTCCTGCCCTGCCCACACACACGCACACACTTTCGACTGGTGCAACCCTTGTGTGCAACCCTGGGCCTCTTGCGGTCTTGATCTTTACAAGTTCGTTTCCTGCTACGAGTCACGAATAACTTGCGTTATGTCACCGATCGATTTGAATAAAAAAGTGAAGTATTCATGGCGCCGTGATGTATGATAAGGATTTGGACTGGAAAAATATGGCCTGATCTCGCGCGGCACCGGTTTTGGAATATGATTTTCCAGACTCGGAAAGTGGGTCTAAGTCTTCCGCCTTGGTGCGACCCCCCCCCTTCCCCTGGTGGTCTCCCGGGGCAGGGTCGACTGCCCCTGAAGGCGGCTTCGTGCGGGGATTTGAATGCTCACAAAGCGGCGACATTGAACATCCTCACTGAGGACGACGTAGGGCAGAAGGTGTTCGTGTCAGTAACCACGGGAGAGGGTGAAGTCACTGGAATGAAATAAGTATAATAAGTATTTATTAAAAATATTTGGTAAATGGTGGCTCGCCATTGGTTACTTTCTTTGAGACGAAAAGAACAAATCCTGGATTTGAATATGATTAAAATCTTACTGGGATTGTCTCGCAGACGTTACTTATGTGACTAAACCTGTCGTACCGCCATGGATAATTTTCTTGATCAACATCGGCGTAAATACCCCGCGATCCACAAAAAAGGTGTGTGGCAGAGGATGCGATCACCAGGCGGGAAGGGTGAGCAATAAGGGATAGATAGATAGGTAAAAGGACTTTATTTGGGTGAAATTGAGACCTAATGGTCACTTCTTCCATTTAACCCATTGTCATATACAAATTATACGAGGTATAAAATACATGCATACCTACACATAAATAGATATAGACAGACACTAATTTTAGCATCGAAAGAAAAGGAAAAGAAAAGGGATGATATGGAAGAGGAAGGGAAAAGGAGAAATATATTCGGCTCACCATTGCAACTGGGCGCATGAGGTGCAAATACGAGGGCGTGTTGAAAAGTGTTAAAGTATCAAAAATCTGGTTACAAGGATGCAAAAAAAGTGATTGATCGTCAAGGCGACTATGTAGACAAATAGCCAAATGCTCAACCTCTCTAACGATGCACGCAAAGTTGAAAATATATTTGATTTTCCAAACAAAATAGGAAAACAAAATAGGAGACCTTCCTTTTCAATACGCCCTCGTATGTATGCATGCATGCTGGAGGAAGACTTAATTAAAAAAGAGGGTTAATTTACCTAATGAATTAGTTATTGCGAAAAAAGGAAATAAAAATGAACCAAACCCATTGATTGATACGCATAAAGTTTTAATTCGATGTTCCAAATGAGGTTGCGCAAAGTTGTGCCTGAAACTATTGATCTATCTCCCTGTGCAAAATTTGATGTAGTTTCGCTTTCTTCACTGTCACTGTCCCGAGTTGTAATGGGACCTCCCCCTCCGTGACACCGGGAAAACACCGCCGTCGATGGCTTTGTTTCATTTAGTCATTTAGGGGCAGTGGGTCCCTTCCTTTCACGGTAGTTCTTCGTGTTCCCAGCGGTTTACCCTGCGCGTATTACGTATTCATTTCTTGGCTCTAATTCTTCGTCTGTCACTCGCAAATAGCCGCGCTATATTCGATGGCGGGACTCGGCGATCACTGGCACGCTTGCTTTTTTAACTCTTCCGATTCGGCGTCCTTTCTAGGGGGAGGGGGAAGCGTTCTCTTGAAGGTGGGGGAGGGGAAGGACACCCTTGCAGAGGTCTTGCCTTAGGTTTATTATTTCAATGATTCCAGTGATGAAGAGATATTATGATCATACTTGAACACGAAAGGAGACATTGCGCTTGATTCTTTTTTGTGCACGTTATCATTTATCAATCTAATTATAGAGTTTGGAAATTGTTATTCATTTCTCCGTAGGAATATATTCTAATGCCATTGGAAAAGAATCTTTCCTTGGCAGCCCACTTTTACGGCAAAAACAACTGCGATTGAACGGATGAGCAATCGCATTAAATGACGCTTTTGTCAAACTTGGAGTGCATTTTTTTCAGGAAAAGGTTGCGTGTGTGATATCAATGGTAGCACACACTTAGCACGGACTTAAACAGTCATACTGTTACTAGTGGTTGAAGAGAGGGGATTTCAATCACGTGGATCGTGACAGAGATGGTGTTGGGTTGTTAAAATAGCTGCAAATGCCCGCGAGTGGTTGAAGAGATAGATAGATAGAGATCTTTATTTGGGCGAAATTGAGACCTAATGGCCCCTTCTTCTATTTTACCCATCGTCGTATACATATTGTATTATTACATTATAAGGTAATCTACCGGCTAAGGTAGGTTTTTGGATGGACACAACTATTAAATAACTATATGAGTATTCATATCTTCATATGGGTGCCAGTAAATTCAGGAGGACCCAGATAATCCTCTTTGTAGTGTGTCATCATATCAACGAGATAGAATTGCTTCATGCGTAGTTCATCTTCAAGATCTTTCAAATCTCTGGCGCTCGATATCCTAATATCCCTCGCATATCTTATAGTCTCATAAATTCCCATCATTCCCTTCTCAATGAAATCTAAAAGTGATATTTCGGCGTTCTAGTAAATCTAGGTTATTCAAGAGAGCATTAACATTTCTTGACAATGCTCTCTCCTTCTCTTCAATTGACTGTTTCCGTGCCCTCATTGCCATTTCATATGACCCCCGCGACCTTTGGTACTTCGTTTGGGCACGGCTCAAATTTCGCTTAGTATTGTCCCTCACTGAGGCCAGCTTCTGGTTGAACTCGGCAATGCAATCAGCCTGGATTTGTTCAATGGCACGTTCAATTATTCCTCGAGCATGTTTAGACTGTACAAGGAAGAATGCGATTCTTTCTTGAAGTGGTCCTTCGTTAATATTAAATTATCAATGGCAATAGAAATGAAAAAGTAAATATAAAGAAATCACTGTATTGAAAGCTGTTTCTTATCCACCATAACGCTGTTCTCATTAATATTGAATGATCATCTTGGGTATAAATGGCATGAAATTCAAGATGAAGTGAATGAAAAATTCAAGGACTATTAATTAATAATAAATTAAAGCGATTAATACTCAAAATAAATGACAGTAATAAAATAAGGAAAGTGTAAGCGAAGAATGAGGGTTGTGGGAAAAGCTAGGGAGGGTGTGGCAGTGCTCACCTGGTGAAAACCCACGCGGAAAAACACCAAAGAGGAGAAGGGAGCTGTGGAAAACCTGCAACAACCCTATTTAATTATAGGAAAGGTTCATATTCATTGTTATAATCATTTTTGCAAAGTATACATATTATTTAATTACTGAAATTGAGATGAAGCAATTATTTATTTTGACGACACATTAGGAGTAATGAGAAACATAACATTGACAGAAAATAATGTTGCAAAATTCTGCTGCTTGAGACTACAAAAAAGTAGGAAGAGTGGAGTAGTGGTGGAGAGGGAGATGTTTCGGCGTTTGCGGGTCCCATTTGACCCCTTCCCTCGATAAAAACTGGCCTTCTCCCGTGTCACCGTGACTTCAATTTTCCAGCGTTCAATAGTTCTCCTTTCGGTGGGGACGACGGGGGTTGGGGTCGCGAAGGTCAACGTCCCCGTCAGCCACCCCTGACCGACCCTCCCCCCACATTCGAGGCGAGATAGAGATCTCACAATAAAAAATCAAGAATGAACAATGGAGATGCCTCAAAATATATATTTCGCCCGGGTTTTCATCTCGTCGCCTTTCAGGGTTCAGGGTGGGTGGTGTGTGGGGGTGGAATGGCAGAGCAGCGGGGGAGTCGGAGGGCGGGGGGGTGCGATAAAGGGGGCGACCCTCGTGACCGGTTTACGCTCTGCGCCGGGATGTTGTGGCAGCGGTGGGAATGGAACCACTGATCTCCACGCTGGGACCCGGGGGGGGGGGTGTACGGAATGCTCCCCCCCTCTCCCCCCAGTCAGGGGACGTCTTCGACTCCCGTTTCTCCACAAACACCAAGTGTACGGAGCCGCCGACACCCTCCCCCCTTCGGAGGACACGGCCGCAGTTGGTCTTGGGTGGTGTCCGCGGCGGTTGTGCCAATAAATTGCCACCGGGAGCCCTCGAAGGTGCTCTTTCATTCGCTTCGGCACGGGGGGGTGGAGGCGCGGTTGTGTTCTGCGTTCCTCGCCATTTTCGGAGCGTGCCGACCTGTCGGGGGGCGCAGAGCTTCCTCTGCTCTGCGTAGAATGTAACCGAATGGTCGGAAGTCGACGCGGTGTAAGATATCGCTTTTAAAATTTTGAGCTAAATCCATGTAAACCGAGAGAAAGGGGAAAGAAAGTGTGTTTCGTCCTCGCAGCATCCCTGCCCCTCTCGTTTGCATCTCTTTCCATTGTTTCCAAAGGACCCCGAGGGCGCTCTTTCCCTCTATTCTGCAAATGGCAAAGGATTGTGCGCAACTCGTGGAACTCGACTCTCCGTGGGTGCGCGTCCGGGGAATCGTGAGGGATTTATCGCTCCGCCCGCGCATAAACGAGTCTCAACCGGGCAAACCTCTTTTAGACCTCTGCGCGTCGTCTCCGCATTTACTTTTTCCATTCGCTTTATTTTTACGCGTAAAACTTAGAAGCTACACTCCGACTCGTCATTCAGGGCCTTATATCGCTCAGATTTCGCGTGAACGCCATCTTGAAGGGTGTCCAAACTTAAGGTAGCAAGAGGGCGCCTACATCGTTCCCCAGATTTAGGATTCAAGAAGTGTATCCTGAATACCCCATATTTATTGCGACCCCATAATTCAAAATGCTAGAGGCGAGACAGCTGGCAGAAGAATAATAATCGCCATTGTGGGAGTGTTTTATGTGAGTGCGGCAACATAACTTTCTATTTTTTTGAAAGCGTTTTGTGTTTGAAAGAAGGGAGTTGGGTGTTGCCGCACCCTGTGTATGTTGGTCACAATGACATTGGTTATTTCTTGGAGAGAGTACAGTTTCACTCTTTGAAAAAACGAAGGGAGCGCGAGGTGGCAAAAGGCGGAACTTTCCTTAGGCAGGAGAAATTCTACGTCTTCCGCATGAATGTGGTTTAATTCTTTTATGAAATTATTTTAACGAGTTATTGGATATGGATATTTAAAATGTAGGGGTAAGAACATAATACTTTGTTTGGTGCTTCATTTCATCGCTAAGAACGTCGTGTTTTTGTGCTCGTTAAAATCTAATTTTGACATGTGCACATTACGGAAGTAATCATAGGATAAATATTGAATTGATACACTTATAAATATGACACTTTAGCTAGAAACGTACGCATAAACGTGAAGGAACTCCTCACGACACAAAGCACACGAGTATCTTAAGACGATTACTGACAAGGATTACTTACCGAAAAATTACTCTGGAGTGAAATACCTTATAATAAGATAAAAAGATTAAAATCATTGACAAGTAAAACTATTAGACATGATCATTAAAGCAAAATAAAAAACGAACAATCTACAAAGAGATACATACAGTCAATTCAAAGAAAATTAATGCGAAACTAGTACAAAAAATCCCTCTTAAGTGACTAAATCAAAAGAAAGAAATGGAAAACTTCAATAGAAGACTGCCGAATGAAGTTTAAAGTGAACGCCAAAACCATTTCGCGGTTTTGCAGCTACACACAAATTTTTGCACAACTATCTTAATTATCAAAATATTTACATTCGGGCATCATCTGTTTATTCGTTATTCTTAGCTACACACATACTAGTTGGCAGTACTACTGCGTAGGTTGACCAAACCCAAAGCTGCCTTTTCATTACGAGTCTAATATTTGGGTTCCTAAAAGCATCATTCTCCCTAACGTATGACCAGTTTGGGCGCACCTTTGGTCAGTTTATCCTATAATCCTTCGGGCAATGGTTCGGGCGCCCTTCCGGGTGTTCGGCGGAATGGGACTCGTCGAGCGTCGCGCCGCGCAATTATCGAAGGCTATTGGATTGGAAGCGGGCCTCTCTGGAACCCAACGTCCAGCTGTGTCCCACACAACGAATGCAGGTTGTCATTCATCTTTCTTCTGCTGAGTGTGGCTCCTAATTGGGCGAAGCATCGCCATTTGGGGCTTCCTGACGGACCCAAATGGCTTTCGATTCTGACTTTGATTAAAAATTCAAGGCGACATGTCGCGAAGGAGGCTACGTGCAGTTTTTATCGTGATATTTCAAAACAATGGTGAAATGCATTCTAATTTTTTTGTTATTATCATTTAGTAGATAGTTAATCTACCGGTTTAGTTGGGATGAACACAACTACCAAATAAATATCTTGTTTCTCCTGACAAAAAACAACCCAACATAATACTCTTCAACAAGCCCCTGTTCATCTCTGCATAGATGCACTTCCTTCCTCCCTCCTTCATCATGTCAAACATCCCTATACCTTCCATCGTTTGCCCAACATTCTTCCCTCTATCACAGTCTTCAACATCTCACTGCCGATCAGTATACTTTTCATCTATTTTTCCTGCCTCCTTATGATTTCTCCCAATAAACCCCTCTCCTTCCCCTCCATCCCACCCAGCACTTCCTCATTCGTTTTCCTCTTCACTTTCTCCATCCTTCTCCAATTACGATTTTTAAAGGACAGTTATTAAATTACAGCATACATAAATATTGAGAGTTCATTGTCCTCAAACTTTGCACCTACGCGCACCCCCCCCCACCCCTCCGCAAACCTCCGAACAAGGGTGTTGTCATTCGGGTGTGCGTCCAGACTGCGAGCGCTCCAGGTGATGGATACTCTGCGTCCAGTCTCCATTTTCGAATGCCATTTACATGCGAGGATTTGCGGTCAACGTGGTTGACGTTTCTTTTAGTTGGCCCTTACTGCTTCGATACGATTTGGAATCTTGACGCTCTATCAGGAGCCGGTCCAAAGTCGTATTCCAAGAACTTTTACTCCGACCCGCATAAAACACGTATCTAGTCCTGAAAGTAACTTACTTTTGGGCCTAGCGTGGCGGTGGGTAGGACTAGAGCCACGATCTCGGTGTTTTAACGTCCCTTGCACTCAGTACTACTCATCCTGCCGTGGTATTGTGTGTGCAGACTGTGGTTCTTCTATTTTTTTCCAAGGTTATTCGGGTCTCCCACCGGGTCCACGTTCGTAGAGTTGCCGACGCTTCGATGGAGGATGGGGGAAACCCGAATAACCTTGGAAAACATTATTCGCCGGGAAAGTACCAGATCATTCTTGTGGTTCTTCTACTTTGCTCACGTGGCGAACTGTTGAAATGTGCTCTGCAATAGCAAATCAAGCGAGTTATGAAGTGCAAGCAAGTGAAGTGAAGTAGGTTTTCACTGGCAAAATACCCAAAGCCAATTGAAATTCATGGGAAACTTTGTGAAGTGCACGAAGACGAAATGATGAGTGAGGGCGGATCGAGGCAGTGGTGCATTCATTTTAAAAATGGTACCAATGTTCACGACGAGGACACCGCAGTGGACGCCCTAGTCTTGTGACAAATGTACTGACCCATGGACAGTTCTTGGACAACGTGGAAAGTTGTCCATTGACTCCTAAACAAACTGCACCACTGACGCAGAACACTGTCACTCGTCACTTAGTCGGTCTTAGTCAACAATGCTTACAAAGGATGCCACATGGCAGCAAGCGAGCCACAATTATTGAGTCCCAACAATGATGGAACTCTTACCTTATAGTCTCGACAAATGGCAGTGCTTCAATGCAAATATTGATCCTTTTGTGAAGTCGAATCGCCGCTATTTTCCAGTCTCAAGAAATTAAAATCCCTCTTGGATGAATCCTCTTTTCGCCTAGTTGCTAATGTGCATGTAATACGTTTCAATTAAGTTTGGTGATGAACGGTGAAGAATGGATATAAATTCGTGCCGGATACTACCTTGAACAAAAAGTTCCCGGAATAACCACCGTGTGGCGCTCCCATCGTTCCGATTTGAGTTCTGTTTTTTTGTTAAATTGGTACATCTGTTGTTGATATTCCCTTTAAATCTTAGTGTCATAACTTGACATTTGCAAAAGTTACGTAGCCAAGAGTACATCTATCTCTGTGTGTGTTGGCGATTTTTTACAATTGCAGAAATGGATTTAAATTTGCAACAACGCACTTGTATTAAATTTTGCGTAAAAAACGGATTTAGTGGCGCACGGACGTTGGAAATGTTGGAAAAGTGTTTCGGCAACGATTCTCTAAAAAAACGGTCGTTTACCAGTGGCACGAGCGGTTCAGAAGTGGTCGTGAGTCAATCGAAGATGATGAACGCAGTGGCAGACCATCGACATCGAAAGTCGGTGAAAAAATTGATAAAGTAAAAGAAATGTTGGTCAATAACCGCAAATTAACCATCAGAGAAATAGCGGAGGACTTGAACATTGCCTATGGATCCGCCCAAGACATTGTGGTTAATGATTTGGGTTTCCGTCGTGTAGCAGCAAAGTTGGTGCCAAAAGACCTCAATTTCATGCAAAAAAGAGACCGTGTTGACGTCGCAAAAGACATGATTTGCGAGGCTGAATCCGATCCCACATTCATCAAAAGGATCATTACTGGAGACGAGACGTGGGTTTATGAGTACGACACGCAATCCAGACATCAGGCAAGTGAATGGCGTTCACCAAATGAGCCGAGACCAAAAAAACCACGTCGTTTTCAGTCAAAAAAGAAGGCAATGCTGACGGTTTTCATGGATTACAACGGTGTAGTGCATCATGAATTTTTGCCAGAAGGCCAGACAGTAAACAAAGAGTATTATTTGGGCGTTATGAGACGTTTGCGTGAAGCAATTCGCCGAAAGAGACCAGAAATCGTCGCACAGTGCGTCGAGACCGTCGCACAGTGCTATCATTATTCGTAATTTTTTGACGAAAAATGCAACAAATACCATCCAACAGCCACCGAATTCACCTGATTTGGCTCCCTGTGACTTCTTTCTGTTCAATCGAGTTAAAAAACCATTACGGGAAACGCGTTTTAGCAGCCGAGAGGAAGTAATGGAAAAATCGTAGGAAGCACTGATGGACATACCGAAAACCGAATATAAAAAATGTTTCGAGGATTGGATCAAGCGCTGGCATAAGTGTGTTGCAGTCGATGGGGATTACTTTGAAGGGGACAATATAGATTTAGATGAATAAACTTGTATTTTTAATTTTCTGAATGAATTCCGGGAACTTTTTGATCAAGGTAGTATAACGACAGGTGTCATCACTGACTCAGTTCATGACAATTGCCTCGGCCATAATCGTTTACAACCACGAATTTCCTTGAGTAATTTACACCAATGTGCATGGAAAATGTTGTGAGTGGCTGGGAATCCTAAAAAAATTATTTTCGTTATTGGCTATCTCAACCTCAAAAAAATTGCATCATTACTTTTCCGGTCGTTTTCAGCGAAGTTTATATTTTAAGGCTAAGAATTTCATATATCATAAGTATGCCGAGCCCACTTAATGTCCTTACGAGTTAATTCCATGCATGGTCAATTCAGAGTCATAGTCAAATGTATGAAACGAACCAGAGTTTCACGTGTGCTAAGTGATATGGTTTAGATTGGACAGATGAAAGTTTTTACAAATAATCGTTCTAAAATATCCTTTAGGAAGTAGACCTTCACCTGTCTTTCTACCCTGGCGGTCATTATATTGGTTTCCATACCAAAAAAGAAAGATTTGTACTTTTCCACAGATTTTATTAAATTGTACGACGCGTTTCACCGACTTGCGGCATCATCAGGTACAAGTTTGCTAAACAGACAGTGGCGGAATATATACCCTCAGGACAGCGTGTGGGCGGGGAGGGGCGGAAGGACCTGAGAGGGTTGGGGGCCCTCAGGTGTGTTGAGGGGTTGTTTTGACCATTTCCGGGCTAGTTTCTTGGAGAGGAGAGGCATTGATATTAAACACTTCCACGAAGTGAAGCCCGAAACAATAGACTATATTATATTGGTTGTCAGCACGCACTTCCAAAATCAGCATGATGTCATAAAATAAACTAATTTGTCGTTAAAAATAGAGATAGGGGACTTCTGTGACTATCAATAGAAAGGATATCGAACGCACTATGAAATTTATAGCTAACATATTTTTCGAATCTTAAGAATCCCGAGGCAAAATAAATCTGCATAGTTATGGACCCTCATATTTCCTGAAATGAAAAATATTATCAATAACTCTCAATAAAATTAGAGAGATTAAGTGTAGGGCAGATAGATTCAAGATTTCAGTTTTCCACGAACGATAAGTGATCAGAGTACCATTATCCGACCGCAGTATGGGTCATATTCGGGTCAAAATTAGTCTTGTGTGTATTCTCCCCCTGCCATACGCTCTAGCGGCTGCTAGCAGGGTGCTAACGTATCTTAAATAGAGAATTAGCCAATATCCAGGAATGCATTTTTTCAACAGTAAAGTATCTCTGCGGAAATTGAAAAAAATTACTCGATAAAATGGTTGGTGCGTTGCCATAGTTCCGTAAAAGTTTTCAAGCAGATGCACATTGGAAAAAATGATCAAAATCACATCTTCTGTTCTTTCCAGAAGTATTACACTTTGTTCCCTGTAACCCGCTGCATTCGCTTTGTCCACGTGTACACTTACTTATGAATATGCGGTGGGTGGGGGGCCAAATGTTTTTTGGGGGAGGGGGTGTCGTGACTGCCCCGAGGTGAGTCACGACGCGGGGGCCCTTTTGATGGATAGGCAGGGCCTTCCGATAATTCCAACCTTCCCCGCCGGTCGAGAGCGCGGGGAACCGGGCGAATGCGGAGAGAAACGGTGCCCGCCTGGGAGAAAAAATGTATTCATCTGTCCTCCATTTTCAATATAACTTTTCGTTGTCTGGGTCGCAGGAGCCGAGAGTGAGGTATTATTGCGCATGCAATTCTAATCCGCAATCCGCAAGGATTACTAAAATTATTTGATCCCTCGGGCTAAGGTGTGCTCACTTAGATCGTAGAATTTTTATTAGAGTTTGATGTTCTCAGAACCAAAATACAAGGTTTGTATGAAAAGTATTGATAACAATTTTCCCCGACGTGCATTGCGTGGAGTGCTGAATTCAGACCGTCGTCGGTTAACTGTGCGCATGCTCTCAGATCGTATATTGCCATTGATAAGATGACAGTGCACACACTGTTATATCACCGAGTACTTGGCGATGCGAAAGATATGCGCTAAAGTCAGACTCCCGAAGGTCTTTGGACGGCCGACCAAAAGAGTAGAGTCGAGTGTCTTCTGCTTGCAAAGACCTTTTGCGACGGCATCGCGACGATTCCCCAACCCCCCTACACTCCCGACTTGAAATTAATTCATTGGAAATAAATTCATTCACTGGCAATATCAGACTATTTTCTTCTCCCCAAAATGAAATCCTCCAGTCTCAAAGGACAACACCATGGGACCCTTAAGTATCATCAAAGAAGCTTGCCTTCTCGTACCCTTTAGGATCTTCCGCCTACCAGGGCGCCTTCGAGTCGTGGAAAAGCCGCTGGCAAAAGTGTGTCGACGCCCAAGGGATGTACTGATTGAAGAATTTTGAGGGATTATATATTTGAAATGAATCCCCAAGTGTTTTCCAAAGTTTTTATACAAACCATGTATAATAAAGAAAATAACAATTTTCCACTAGAGAAGTAATATGGTACGTCCGGTTTTCGATCCACTACATCATCTTCAGATGAAATTATCTTTATTATGCTCGAATTACACCACATCACGCCACAAACTCCTCCATTTAAACCATGTATGATAAAAATTGGGAATATAAGCAGTTTGGTCTTTCACTCATAATGCTGTCGGAGCTTCGCCTTCAGTAGGTTGATTTTCATTCGATCGATATTCGCAGAGCAAGACTTTTTGACTTTGATTTACATAAATTCCCATTTTCTATTATTGTTTTACTTAAGTTGCAAGAAATTTGGTTATGCGAGGTGGACCGTTCTAATGAATGGATGTCGTATATATTGGTTCCGTATAGAGTGCACGAAACGTTTCCTGGGAAAAATCGAATTTAATCGATGCGATTAGAGAGATACGCTGTAGTGGATAGATCTCTACAATCAATAATAGATCGCATGAAAACGGTGTAAACTCTAAAGCAATCAGAGGGGTAAGACCCTCTAAATCTGACCTTCTCTAAAACTTCTCTCCTCGATTCCTTCAACAAAGTTGCGCCCATGACCCCCTGTTTTCGAGTCTATTATTGATCTTTCAATACGTATATCCTTGCAGGATTTAACTCCTATGGAATCGGTGAAAATTGCATGATAAATTGCGCTGTAAAATATGTTTTCGCATCCAGGTTTTCAATGTCATCTACGTGGATAATGTGAAGCAGCCAAACGACGAAATATGAACTGAAATGTCTCCCGGCGTGTCGGTTATATAAATAGTTCTTTCATTTACGATTGGCTGGAGATGTCCCTTACGATTAGAGCGGGCGGGCACCGGGCGTCTTCAGGGTGAAGTCACTTCAGACCCCTCCGTGTCACTCGCTGGGTCCGGGGCAAAACCTTCGGGGAAGAATTGGATGCTGGATAAGAAACGGGCGGATGCAACGAGAGTCGAGGAGGCGGGAGGGGTCCCTAGTGACTCACCATTGAGGAAATGGGAACCAGGTAGATGGACACGAAATGGATTCGTCAGGAAGAAGGGAGAGGAGCCACGAGAAAGAGACATTGAAGGACGGATATGGAGGCGGTGGAATTGGGACATGACGTGGGGAATCTATGGAGGCTGAGGAGAATTAGCATTCAATGTGGAAGAAGAGAGGGCGGCTCCAGCCCCCCGACCTGGGTCTAGATTTGACAGATACATATTGAAACTCTTTGGAGTCGGCGAATCCCGATGCCGGTGGAAATTTCTGGCATTCCGTGGGGAGAGGATGACCTCACTGGATTCGAAGGCGTGGGAAGGCGGTGGTCAGGAGATGGATGCCAGTGGAGGAAGCGGGTGCTGTCCGCGGAATGTCGCAGGTTGCCTCTCGCAGCCAAACTTTGCTGAGGATCCAAGGATTTGCCGACGCGTCGTGAAGTCCCGATCAAATGAAAATCAACCTGATTCGGAGAAGCAACAGGGTGCGCGGCAGCATAACTTCCCTTTTTCGAACGCAAAACGCTTTCAAAAAAGGATTTTATGTTGCCGCACCCTGTATAACTGCATTACGAGTGAAAGACCACGCAGTTTGTATTCCCCAATTCAATCATACATGTTGTGTATAAAAAGTATGTCTGCATTCCATTAAACGACATTAAATGTCATCTCGAAAACCGCCTATGTACCTAAAACTTTCAATTAAAATGCATGACTTAAATACATAATTTATAGAACAAATATCGGAAACATTTTCGGAAATAAAATAGACTTTGCTCAGATATTGCTACAACGCCTCGAAATTATTCAATTAGTACTTCTTCTCCTGAGATCGTCGACATACTTTTGCCCCTGCGGCTTTTCCACGACTCGGTGGGCGGAAGGTACTTAAGGGTACAAGAGTGCAAGCTTCTTTGACGGCACTTACGGTGTTATTTGAGGGAGGGAGGATTTCACTTTTATGGGGAATAGGAAATAGTCTGCTGGTGCCAAATCGGGACCGTAAAGGGGTCGGGGAATCATCACGATGTTGTCGCAGAAGGTCTTCGCAAGCAGAAGACACTCGACTCTTGATCGTCCGGCAAGATCTTTGGCACGAGTTTACGTAGCGCAGATCTTTCGCATCGCCAAATGTGCAGTGATATAATGGTGTGTGCACCGTCACTGTCTTATCAATGCCAATATATGATCTGCGGTCATGCGCACACTTAAAAACCGACGATGGTCTGAATTCAGCACTTCACGCACCACACGTCAGGAAAAAAATGCTCCAGATAATTTTTATACCAACCTCGCTTGGCAAATAGGAAGTAATGCACATCGGAGCGATACTGCGTGGGTCGTCCAATAATTCTTTATAATAGAAATCGACAAGGTGATGGCAGCGGCTTTTTTGGAATGCTCGCGGAATAATCTACATCAATTACTTGCAAAAAGGACCATCGATGATTGGAGAACATTATGCGTCGTCATCGCACCGGTTGAACAAATCCGGAAAAAAATCCCTTTCCATTAAGAAAGTGCACAGTTGAGAAAACACTTGGTAGTTTCCATGACAAAAATTACAACGTGAAAAATGTTTGCTAAATGAAAAAATAAATGCTGAAAGGTTATTAGGTTGAAAAATAACAAAATACACTCTAAATAATTTATTTATTTTTCCTTAGGAATTATTGAACGACCCACGATTTTTTAATGTTCTTCTGAGATGCCTTAGAAACTACCATATTTTTAACACCGTCAATGTAATGAAATTCCTTAGAAAAATTTTGGAGCATGTGAAAATCGAGACATTGATTTGATAAAGGCTAATAAAGTTTAACATCCCGTGACGGATCCATAAATGTAGTGTTTCTTGCGAATTTATGGTAGGAAACGTTAGTACTTGACGCACTGTGCTCTCTGTATATTATTATTGTATTTAAATACCATGATTTGTATTATATTTCGTAAAATTTGCGGAATGGCAAATAAAAAGTTAGGATCCATAAAAAGGATACTTGGGAACTGTAATGAAAGGGTCAAGGAGCTAGGTTATTTCACGTTAGTTAGACCCCACCTTGAGATTCTGCGAGTGCCTTGGGATCCTCATGAAGTAGGTTAAATTTTTGAACTAGATCGAGAGCAGCTAGGTTTGTGAAAAGTTGTGATTGTATGGGATTAGGATGGGAGCCACCAGTTGACCGTAGGCTCAAATACAGGTTAAATTTAGTTCGTAAATTAGAGGCAGGTTACTTTTTCAGGATATTAAGGGCATATTACCGGCCCCGACTTACTGTGGTAGATCAGAACACCAACGTAAAACAAGGGAGATTTATGGTAGAACGGATAGATTTAAAATGTCGTTTTTTCCTCGAGCCATTAGACATTATAATAGATACGACAGCAATCGTATGGGAGATAATTAGAAATGACAGCGTGTATATTTTGTCAATTTCCTGCATCTTATTTTTTTGTTTAATAGACCCATCTTTTTAATAGTTCTGCAGCATGATTTGGATGTACGTATCCTGTTATTAAATATTGTTTCATATAAGTACTTTCTTTCGTGTGATTAACATTTTTCGAGTGCATGATTAAACTAATGTTTGTTTAGAGCTGACACGATTGGGATTGTTGGGATTGTTGTAACTTGATTGTGACCAAACACCCCCCGCCACACACCCTTGCGGCGGCTTGCAGGGTATTGTGCAGATGCAGATCATATCTCACCTCAACTGCATGCTCAAGGACGCAATCACACTGGTAAACCTCGTTGACGCACCGAGCAAATCAAACAGTGGGAACGCGGTCCAGGAAAGCGGACTGATTATAATAATATAATATTGATAATTATCAATGTCGGGGCAACCGTTGTGCCCTCCTGGGACACCATTCGGGTCAATTCGATGTCGAGCGACCGCTCAGCTTCTCGCCGAAAGTTCATCAAAGACTATTACCCCTGCATCGCTGCATCTATTGATTGCCGTTTTAGTATGGATTTCATCTCTTTTCAATAGAGTTCGTCCTGGTCTTTTATGAGCATAATTCTCTCTCGCCCTCTCTATCCTATTTCCTCTCGATTCTGGTTTTTCCTTTTATCGTCAGCCTGAAATCTAAGATTCACCCCGGTAGTTCGACATCATCGACATAAATACTCCGCGATCCAGCAAAACATTGTATGGCAGGGGGTGCAAGACGCATCAGGTGGGAAGGGTGAGTGATGAAGGAGGATATGGGGGAGGAAGGGAAAAGAGAAAAATATTCGTTAATAAACCACCAAATAACGTGCAAATAAGTACGCATGCTGGAGGAAGACCCAATTCAAAACAAGGGTTAATTCCCCCTATAAATTAGTTATTTGTTTTGCGAACAAAGGGAATAAATATGAACCAAAACCATTTATGCGACAGGCCTCTAGCATAACAAGACAGGTCATGCAGGACTGAAAAGTAAGAAGGGGAAACTCCAGCATCACATGCACATGCAACTCATAATTTAGTGTTCTTCAAGTTTAGTATTCACAGCTATCATGCTACAGCTATATGCGTGTCCTTTCGTGGATATTTGTCGGTTCGTGCGACATTTTTGTTGGATGGGGGACTCTCGTGCGTAATCCCCTCTCCCTTTTTCTCTCTCTCTTTTCACCCTCCCCCCTCAGCCTCATTGTTGGCGTATTTAGGGGGACACGCCGGGCCCCCCACACCCCCGGAAAGGAGTTAGCTTCCCCCCCATCTCCCCGTCGTCTTTGTGCCTCGCTCTCTGTATTTTTAGCCGCGGGAGGAATCCGCCTGGAAGGAATCCGCCTGGCTGGAATCTGCCTGGTTGGCTGGAGGAAGGGCGAACAGGGAGAGTGCCGGCCGGGCAGGAGTGGTCGGGCACCGGTCTTCCGCCCGCCGGACACTTGGGGACGAGAAAGAGGGCCTCCTTTGACGGGGGCGGTCGTTGACGGCACCCGGAGCAGGGCGGGAGGGATTGGAGTGGGCTCGACGACGTTCCCGGGAGGGAGACGAAGGAGGGAGGCCCAAGTGGGCCCGTGGGAAGCAATTCCAACGGTATCCCTATAATGCTGCGCTTGACTCGCCGATGTATTGCAGGAACATAAATTGATGATGCCTGTCTATCGATTTTCGCCGTTTGAAAAATCGGAAGGCGCTTGGGCAGAGAGGAAAAAATCGTAAATTATTGGACTAATTTAAGTTAGATCTGATTCACCTATGCTGAGCATAGAAGTAATCTGCATATCCCCATTTGATCGCGTGTAGCTAAAAAAATCATAACTTTAAAAAAGTTTTTATGAATGACTTAGTGAAACGTCTGTTACCAGAAAAAATGGATTCGGATATCTCGCGGAGCCGAGGTTAAATCACGGATTGCATAACGTTACGCACAATGGCATGGATTGGAAACGAAGTACAATGGCATCGCAAGATTGATTCTAGATGTATATTTAGCCCTTAGTCCTTTCAAATGGTATCACTATGGTTGCATGGAAGGTTTGTTATAATTTTTTCCTGACGTGTGCGTGAAGTGCTGGATTCAGGCCGTCGGTTTAGTGTGTGCATGATCGCATTTGGTATTGACATTGAAAGATGACACTGCACACTATTATCACTGAAAATTTGGCGACGCAAAAAACCTGCGCTAATTTCGTCCCGAAGGTCTTACGGACGGACGACCAAGAAGAGCAGAGTCGAGCGTCTTCTGCTTGCGAAGACCCTCTGCCACGACATCGTGACGATTTCCCATCCCCCTTACAGTCTCGACTTGGCACCAGCAGATTATTTCTTATTCCCTATAAAAGTGAAATCCACCATCCATCAAAGGACACCGCCATCATGGAACCCTAAGTGCCGTCGAAGAAGATTGTACCCTTAAGGGCCTTCCGCCATCTAGTCGTAGAAAAGCCGCTGGAAAAAGTGTGTTCACGCTCGAGGGATGCACGACTTTGAAGAATTTTGAGGCCTCGTAGCAATATCTGAAACAGATCTATTTTCCCGATAGTTTCTGTTTAACCATGTAAATTAAGCGCAATAGTAATCGAATACATGACAGATTCGTCGTAATACGTGGGTGGTCTGAAAAGTTTCCGACTCAGAAAGTGTCAGGAAAAATGTCTTGCATCTTTGTTAGGTCGGAAAATTTACAGACCATCCTTGTAGATTCTACGCCAACCGCATTTGTAGGATGCTCGTATTTTCAAAAATGTACGACCGCGGAGTAATTTATATTGAATGTTTTGTGGTGAGGGAACAAAAAAGTGTATAGGGGCGCCGTCATCGCGCTGTCCTTCGCGGCCAGCCGTCCGCCCCCCGGCCGGCGCGGCGGGGGGAGCCGATGGAATGGTGATGTCCCCTTCTCAACACAATGGTAAGGGGCGTGTGTCCCTCCCCCCGTGGTATCGGACGGGGAAGGGGGTTCGTTGAGAATGGGTAGGAATGATTGGAGAAGTGGAGGGGGAGTGAGAAGGGAGGAATCGAAAACTGAATGGAAATAATCGATGCAGATATATTGAAATATCGGAACACTGTCTATGTGATCTTTGGTATCTTTACTACGTATAATTGGTATTCTACGGTCTAAGGTAGGTTTTTGATCGAGCCAGACTGAACAGTTTTCATTGCTTGGACTCTCATTGCAAAACATGCCCTGGCATCCAACACTGCATTAAGCCACTCTTCGTCTTAGCATAGTTCCTTTCTCCTTTCATTCCATCCAACTCCTGCCCCTTCCTCGCTTGCCTAACGTTCTCCCCTGTCACAGTGTTCGACCTCATAATGTTACAATTTCAGAGAGTAAAAATCATTCACCTTGACCGGGATCAGGGTTCGAATCCGGGTCAAGACAAATGATTTTTTTACACTTTGAAAGTATTGTATTTAAATGCACATTAGCGGATGACTTCGTTTTCAGGTAATCTCCCGCAGTTATTTGAATCCCATCGCCATAACAATACCTTCTTTATCCATATTTCCTGTCTTCCTTGGATTTCTCCCACCCCTCCTCCCTCTCCTTCCCTATAAATATATCCAGCACTTCCCCGTTTGTTTTCCTTTCTCTCCATTCCACCATTTCCATCCTTCTCCACGCCCACGTTTCGAAATCCTGCAACCTACGCCTTCAGTGACCATGGTTCCGTGCTGGATAAAACCACGCGCCATACCAAAGTGTTGACGAGCCTTTTCTTATGGTCTTTACTCTACGGATCGTTTCTTATGTTGTTTTAAAACCATCGGTGCAGTGCCGTAACAAATCGGGTATCAATATGAAATTATTTTTTCCGAACCCCACGATTCGTTTATGTTTACTGAATGGAATATTTGTTTATTTACTTATTTTCTGCAAAAACAGCGAAATTCAGTCAAATTGGAGAAATAACAAAATGAGAACATTATAAACCGTAAAAAAATACTTAAAACTGGAGCCCCTTATGAGAGGTACACTGAACTAAACCAACTGTAAAGACAAATAAAAGTCGAAACTTTTAAGCAGGAGATTAGGACAAGACTGATTGGATTGGGGTGATACGGAATATTAGGATGAGTGTAGCGGATGTGGCCCGTGTTGAAAAGGATAAAATTTGAATTAATAAATAGCTATGAAATTATCAAAAATAATGCGTTGTCCTCACTCATTTGGTTTTTAAATGTTTGTCTCAGTCATCAGTAAAATACTATACTCTTACGCAATGTGGTAGAATGAGTGTCGTGCCTTCTCAATAAATCTGTGTGAAGAGCTTTCATTTCGCGGCATATGTCTTCCTGTAATACCCCGCGAACCCATCTGGTCTCATTGATGCGCCCGGTTCAATACCTCCTATTCCCCGAACCCCTTACAGTCCCGACTTGGCACCAGCATGCTGCTATTTCCTATTCCCTCTAGTGAACTCCACCATCCCTCAAAGGACACCATCATGGAACCCTTGATTGCTATCAAAGAAGTTTGCACGCGTACTCTAAAGGCGATCTTCCCCCTACCAGGGAGCCTTCTAGTCGTGAAAAAGCCGCTGGGAAAAGGGTACAGACGCTCAATGGATGTACTTAGAAGAATTTTGAGAGGCATTGTAGCAGTATCTGAAACAAATCTATTTTTCTGAAAATTTCCCCTATACCTTTTGTACAAACCATGTTTGTTCAGTCGTTCCCACGTCTTAAGTCATATCGTATCCGATTAATTTCTTGTTTCATTCAGAATCCAATAACTTATCATTTCACACCCCAATGAAACGATATCGCCATCATTAGTTCTCCGATTTCCTTCTAGTCGCGCAATTCGCGTCCAGTGCGAGTGATCGCAATAGTTCACTCCCAGCACACGAGGCGTCATATTCCGCTCATTACTGAAATGGCTGGAACTATTTTTTCGTGCTCTTTTTCTCTTCAATTTAATGAATTTAAAAATAAAGTATACTTGAGTCACAACCTCTGTACGGAAACTCCCTGTGATGGATGGTAATCTGAAGCATAAAAGCGACCAATAATAAGCGATAAGTTAAGAGCCTAAAAAGGGAGAGAACGGAACCGAATGAGATAGTTTCATTCCTCGAGTTATACGTATTTTTCTCTGGGTTCTTTGGCCTTGAATAGACTCCGTTTCTCAGTTTCTCCGGTATTCCAGTCGGCGTCTTCAAGTCGGAAGCGCCTTCGTCCCGGAGACGCCGGCTGGAGTGCTGGGTGGCTCTTTGTTTTCAATCCGAGCGAGCGAGCGAGCGGGGTGAAACCCCGAGAAACATGCAGAGCCACATCAAACCAAGACCAACGGAAACCTCAGAGCGAGTGCAGACATAAGTACTTTAATACTTGTCGATCAGGATGCGAAGGCTAAGATGATTGGACGCTTTAAAGTAAGCACTCAAGGTCGGGTTCTAATCAAATGTGGATCGCATGGAATCCATCGATTGATTTTCAATCTTCTACGAATGTGATGATAATATCTATGTATATGTCTAAATTTTTGAACCCAATAAAGTAACTGATTCACGAAAATGATTGGGGAAATAATTTTCCTGAACGCTCGTATCGTTCATTCATTTACGGTATTACCTCCATTGACTCAGGGTAGTCCAGCAGTTGGTAGGTGTTGGATGGGTCATTCTTACGTTAATATTTCGGAAATATTTTCTCCCCTGGAGCGACGATAATTACCGGAGGCTGGAGTGAGAAGAGAGGCTTGGTAGCTGGCCGCTCGGTGAGCGATCGCCATGAGTGGAACCGAAAGTATGCCGTCATTATTGAATAACCTTGGCTGACTCGAAACACAACGGGAACTGCATTACTCAAACTGAGGGTTTAACCATTCGTGTTGAACGCTGGAACAGAAATTAGACCGGCACACTGAGAGGAGAAACTACGGCACTGAGGGAATCCGATTGAACCAACCGGATCTGTAAGCTTATTCGCATTATTAACCTTGTAATTTCTTGAATACAAAATATTTTCAATAGCATTGTTCTCATATTTACCCTCCATAGTCTGCAATGGAAATAAATATCCCATCACTTTGAAAGCTCACGATAACTCTAGAAATACGAGTGCCATGGCTCTAATTGCTGTACTTAGACCAGTGGGGTCACTTGTACTTGGTGTGCCTGACCTGGTCAAGGGGAGTCTGTCTCTGGGAGAATTGATGCCGTTTAGGAACTGCCCAGGCTTCGTGTAACCTCAATGGAGTGACAGAGACGGATTTCATTAATTGATTCACGATTTTCAATGTTTCTCACATATTTAACTACTCATTAAAACAAATGAGAGTATGTACGCTGTCGCTCTGTGGTGCATGTTGCAAATGCAACATCCATCTTTACACCATTGCTGCACCATACTGTTGCTTTCTGTTATCGTGGTACTAACAGTGGGACACTCATAAAACCATCTCCTATCTATCAACTATTGTCAACTTACAGGACTGAAAGATGGACGCCATTTTAGTGCGCTTTCAAGGATTTCTATCGATTCGCCATTGTACGAGGAATCATTTTTCCTTCGAACACGACTCGAGGCCGCAATATCAGGAAAAATGGCGACAAATTAAAATTCTCGAAATCCACATTATTCGCCAGTGGCCAATTTCTTCGATCAGAGCCTCGTGACGTCTCGCAGGTCAGGACGAGGTGTGTGTGCGCGTCTATTCGGGGAGGCGTGGCGGAGAGGGGAGTAATGGCCTATTGGCGTCGAGGTCGCGTAGTAAACGGCCCTTCCCTTTCTTTGACTGGCACCCTTAAATCGGCAGACGGGGATATTCTCGGCCAAACACAACGGTATTCCGGCCGCGCACCCGCTCTCCTGTGTCCCTGGGGGTGACCACTCCCGGCAGTTCGACGACCCCGCGCCCGCGAACACATCGCCCCGCTGCGCCACCGAACGCGACAACACTATTATAATGACTATTGGACTGCCCCCTTGCGTTAGAAACACACTCTGATCCGACTGGGCGAGCAGAATCAGCAACGGCAAGGAAGAAGCAAGAGAGAGGCATATAAATAATAATCTCCTGCTCGTTTTTCCACCCGGCCGTGGTGTGACGCTCGCGCGAGAGAGAGTTGTGCGTCATCGTGCACCGGCGTCCCATCATGCCTCGCGAAAGTCGATATTTTCATTTCGTCAGTTTCATTTGCTCATCAAGATGCATCCGTTAGATTCCATCGAATACACCTCTAATTTAATTCAATTTAAACATGTTACTCCTTCATCTACTTCAGTACTTGGCATTAATGACTTCTTCTCAGTTTGGTAGTCCAGGAGTCAAACGTTAGACTACTGACCGGAGGGTCAGAATTCGATTCTGGGTGACGCTTCTGGTCACCCTAAGCTACACCCAAGCTAGGTGATTTTTCGGGTAGCAGATTCTCCTGGGAAACCATAACCGGCACAGGGAAAGGAACTGGCTCCCCTACCCTAATGTGTGAATATTCACACGCCGTCGGGCTTAGTACTGGGTGAACTCTACCATCACCTACCAAAGCGACCTTCGGGCAGATTAATGTGTTTATGAACTCTATCACAATCGTCGACATCCCCCTGCCAATCAGAACGCTCTGTATCCTTTTCTTCATTCAACTTAGGATTTCTCCCAACAAACCCCTCTCCTCCCCCACCATACCCAGGACTTCCTCATTTGTTTTCCTTTCGGTCCATTTCACCTTCTCCATTCTTCTCCATACCCACATTTCAAAAGACTCCAATCTACTTCTATCATCCTGCTTCAGTGACCACGTTTCCGCGCCGTACAGAGCTACGCTCCATTTCAAAGGTTTAACGAGCCTTTTCTTACTCAGCATTCCCATGATTAACCCCCTCCTCCTTGAGAAAGACTCTTTGCTTAGCCCAAAAGTTTTCTCCAAACATCCCTACTACTTTGTCAAAAGCACTTCCGAGATACGCATACTGTTCCACCTGCCCTAGTTTTTGCTCTCATATTTTAATGCTAACCTTATGACTTAATTTAAAAATTCACGTACTCGTAATATTAATGTTTCTATCAGCAAAAAATATGATTGGATACCCTTTTCACAAATTGTTGATCGTTTACGAAACAAAGGGTCTCCCTCTAAGGATAAACATTATCTTTTCATCGAGAGATAAGGCTAAGATTGAGGTGAATTACACTTCAACCCTGTCGATTGCTTTTTCGTAGCACTCTCTCGATGCCTCTTCCCGCCGACTCGGCCCGTCTCAACTGATGACGTCACGACCATATTCTCCCCGATTGGTGATGTCATCAAGTCAGTGAGTCGAGCCCTGCTCTGACAAAGAGACAGATGACTAAGAGACCGAAAAAGCGACTGTTTTAGCCGTTGCCAAAGGCTTTGAGGTTTAAGGCGGCGGTGGCTCATGTGGGGGTGGCGAGCTGTGAGCGGGAACTGAAGGGGGCGGAGGGAAGGGCGGGATTTACGTATGCGCACCCTCGGAAACATTAAGCCCAGAATCCCACAAAGCGTTCTAAAGAGTATTCTGCAATTCAAATCACCACCATGTAGACAAGAAAACCTGATTTGCATTCCAGTTGAAAATCTAATACAAGATGGAGAGAAGTGCGGAGAACGTCACTTCTGCAAATTAACATCTGACGGCCGACGTTCGGGGCGGTTTCGCCCGAGAATGATTCATACACTTGCAGGTGATGTAACCATCCTTTTACAATTGCCATTCAATGGCAGCTCATGACTATGAAGTGACCCCCAATACACCCTTTTGGCGCGAGGGAGAAAATTCAAGGATGGACACGAGTGATGGGCTGATACTTGTATTTTTAGTACCCTTCAAGCAACCGCTAGGGTGTGTGGCAGGGGATGATTACACAACAGTCTACTATTGACCTAAAACACCTTTCCCTCCTTTCGCGGTCGGAATACGTTATTCTGATCCCGTTATTGTTTTTGGAAAAAATGAAATCGTAAATCTATTTGTTCTTCGCTTAATCTCTTAATTTTATTGACATGTTTTTACATATTCTCGCCAAACGTAGTACAATGAGGGTGATTTTGAACGTCACAGCTAAAGAGACGTCCTTCCAATTTATGCAGGAGCTTCAAATCTGTAATTTGACCTTCGCTCCGTGAGTGATTCCCAGCCTGGCTGCTCTTGCATTTTGGATACATCACTGAGTTTATCATAACAACGTTTAACAAATCTAGCTCCTCTACGCTGTAGGCGATCCAATTCGGCAAACAATACAACTTCGTCACGATCCTATATACTTGCATCATATTTTAAAGGAGGCCCGACCAACGACTGATAATGTTTCTCTTTGACCTTTTCATCACATATTACCCAGTACTTTTCTAATAAATCCTGATCTTTTGTTAGCTAGTACATACATTCCTCGTGTATGTTTCACCCAGGAGAGACCGTGAGGGAGTATTTAATCGAATCTACACATTCTACTGGTATTCCGGCGTTCCTGAATCAGTAGGCGTTCGGGAATGAATTGCTCATTTTCCAAAAATTGATCACTACGACCTTTTTAATATTAATTCTATGTGAGAATGTTGGGGTATGCTAGAAAGTGCTTCAGGGGCTATTCACTGGCCCCGTACAAAACATCCCTTGGCCGATAGATTAGATACTATCCATAAAAGATGGAGGAAAGAGAGGAGTGAACGAGACCGCCTTAGTAGCCTTGGAGGCTGGAAAGGCGCAGTGTAAGAGCCCTTGCGGGGAGCAGTCAAAAAAAAAAGATGGATGAATTTCTTTCATACGCTGAAATGCCATCGACAGCCTATCGTGGTCAACTAACACATAGTTTTTATAAAACGTATCGGGAAACGTTTCGGAAAAATAGATTTGTTTCAGATATTCTCACAATTCCTCAAAATTCTTCAAATTACATCCCTTCGAGCGGCGACACACTTTTCTCGTCAGCGGCTTTTTCACGTCTCGAAGGCCCCCTGGTTGGCAAAATCCCTAAGGGTACAGGCGTGCAAGCTTTTTTCACAGCATTTAAGGGTACCATGGTAGTGTCCTTTGATCGATTGTGGATTTCACCTTTATAGGAATAGCAAATAGTCTGTTGGTGCCAAGTCGGGACTGTGAAGAGGTTGGGAATCGTCGCGATGTCGTTGCAGAAGGTCTTCGCAAGCAGATGCCCTCGACTCTGCTCAACTTGGTCGTCCATCAAGACTTTCGGGAGGACGAGTTTAGCGCAGATCATTCACATCGCCAAATTTGCATTGATAAGCGCGCACTTAACCGATGGTCTGAATTCAGCACTTCACACAATGCTCGTCAGGAAAAAATTGTCACCTTTTCTATTTATACAAACCTTGTACTTCATGGGGGTTATTTTGAGTGGTTGTGAAATTTGGAGACCCATCGCTATAAATTGCTGCCCCGTGGCGCTAATATCGCCGCTAGGTCATCGCGTCGAGTGAAATCGAGATGGCGTCCTTAATTGGCGCGTAGGCGGAATACGCAGGGCCAGTCATTGGAAACACGGCACATCATCCTCCCCTCGGCCCCTAACCAGCCCACTCGCTGTAACTCGGCGGCCTTGGGGATGAGGAACAATTGACCGCGAATTGGCGCACGCTCTGCACATCGGAGGTCGGAGGTCAAATGCGCTGCCGCGTATGCTCGTGTCGTCTGCCACGGCCCGCTTCCACGTGACCAACGCGCGTCGGCCGGCCGTCGCAAGCACGTCCGATTACACCGTCGCGCGTGTTCCGAACGCTGCCAAGTTGACGTGACGTGTGTGAAGTGAATCACGGTGCTAAATGACCTAAGACCAAATACTTAAAAACTGAAACTATCGGGTGTTTTTTGATTTGTAAATGGCATTATATTTATTGGATTTAACGACTTAAATCCAGTTTTGCTAAAGAATGTATTTAACTGAGAAAAAAGTTCGGTGAACAATGATAATGAGGTACTTGTACCCAATATTCGCCATTTCTACCAAGCGGCGGTGAAGGCTGTTTATCATAGCAGTGGTATTGTTGGGGAGGCGACCGACTGCTGAGGTCATTAGGGATGGACAGGGAAAGGAGGATGGGTGGAGAGAAACCCGGTTTCGGCATATGTCTACTCTTAATGAAAGGTGCCAAGGGGTCGAACAGTTAAAAGTCCGCAGTTGAACGTCCAATCCGATGGACAGCGTACTCACTCCAAGTGCCCTCCACAAAGCACCTCAAGTAGGGATCGGGACACAACTGAGAAACATCTGCCGTCTTTGGCCGGGATTTGGACCCGGACCCGTCTCGGCAGGAAGTCAGTAAGATGGTCAAGGCTGTTTATTTTTGTTTAGTAAACCTTATTAAAGCGGCATATCTCATTGCGCCTATTTCAGTCATGCAGATAATCCAGGGAGTGAAGCAACGGGTACAGAATTTAGGAATGAAAGTTTTGGATATTAGTACCAAGGGTCACTTCCTTTTAATGTGAATCGGCATTTATGGAAATGAGTTAGTACTTCGTGTGTCATGTGTCTGTCTGTCTGTCTGTCTGTCATTCGTCTGTCATGTGTCGAACTATATGTGTCTGAGATTTTTTTAATGGCATCTGAAATCTGTCTGTTCTACACTTAAATATCTCTAATTTCATTGGGTAATAATACATTTTCAACGTCACTGCTAAAGAGACGTCCTTCCAATTTATGCAGGAGCTTCAAATCTATTATTTAACCTTCGCTCCGTGAGTGACTCCCAGACTAGTTCCTCTAATATTTAGGATACGCTGCTGCGTTTATCATAACAACATTTCACAAATATAACTCCTCTACACTGCACGCGATCCCATTTGGGCAATCAATCCCAATCCTTTATCTTCCCACCCAAGCTTTATCCCACCTTTCAACAAATTAAATTTTCCATGCTCGGTTCTCGTTGTTAATTGTTATGCTGTTATTGTCTTTTTGTCCTCTTTTGTCATGTTTTGGTTATATTTTTCACTGTAAATTGGCGCTACTGCTGCATGTGAATAATGTTTTAAAATAAATAAATAAATCCAACTTCGTGAGGATCCTATATACTTCCAGCATAGTCTAAATGAGGCATAAAGATAACATTTCTCTTTATGCCTCAGATCATGACCTTTTCATCACGCCCTTTTACCCAGCCCTCTTCTAATAGATGGCCACCCGCTTGACTTTCCCTTGCTACTTACGAACCTCTTACGGAATGCGTGCGATGCATTGTGGGAGGGGGCGCGTTCAACTCTCGCCCGCGGTCTCCGATGCGCGGGAAGGGGATGAGAGACTTGGCTCATCGTCGGACGCAGTGCGACTCGCCGCCCAAAGTCTTTTTAAAAAACCTTTTGAGGCAATCGAATGATGGCACTGTGCTCATTCTATGAGTGTGATGCGTGGTCGTCCGACGAGTGTCTCATTAGAGTACTTAGTCTTCGTGGCATTCACTCGCAAAAGGGTAAACCAAGGAAGGGCAGCTTATGGAGCGCAACTTGCCATGAGGGGGTGCGAGGCCGTTACCAACCGGTTTGCCGTTTCCTGTGAATTGGAGCAGCACCCCTGACGATCATCAGGTCTCGAAGGTTGGTCTGACACGAAATCTACATCTACGCGACACTCCGCAAGCCGCCGCAAGGGCGCGTGGCAGTAGGTGAGAGGTTACCAGCCATGCATGTGCTGTCACCACCATTACACCTCTAATCAGTTCGATGATTCACACGGAAAATGTTAACCACACGGAAGAAAGTACTACTGATGCTCAAGAGAAGGATACGTTTATTAAAATCATGCAGTTAGAACTGTTAAAAAGATGGTTCTCTTTGATCTGATCTACCACATTAAGTCGAGACCTGTAATGTGTTTAACATCCTCCGATAAGTAACCTGCGTCAAAATTACGCACTAAATTTAACCTGTATTTAAGCCTAAATGGAGTAAGTGCCCCGCCAGTCACTTAGAGTCAAGAAAACAACATTCCATTCGATAATATTTCGGTTTCATTTGCAAATTTGCGATTACTCAATCGTAATCAAGCGACAAATATGACTGGGTGAATGCGTAAGGCACCTGCAGGAAGATTAAATTGAGCCCGTAGAATAACACAAGCTTTAAAGAGTTTAAAAATACGTATTATATCTTCTCAAGTACTGAATCATTTTTTTTCATTATTCTTCTTTCTCCTTCTATTCTTTCCAGTAAATTATCTTGGAAGGAGCCAGACTTTTTATTTCAAAGTCGCTCGAGGATGCCGTTTGACACAATGACCGCATTTCAGCCGTGTAGTCGTACTTTTTCAAAACTCTCGAAAATTTATTATTTTTTTTGACAAAACATACTTGTTCTCCTCTCTCCTTATCAACAAGCGTAGACCGAATCTGCGGCGAATGGCACAAGCATTTAAATAAGTAATAAATGTTGCTCATCCTTTGTCTCTAATACTCCCATCCACTGTAAACAACCACGAGGTTGGTTTGGATAGATGAGGATAGATGGCTCGCCCCGAACTTAGTTCTATGCGTCCGATGACGGCCACGGATAAATCACAAAGACTGCTCCTCCATCTCAAATTTGTGAACTCTCGCTTTGACCTAGAACAACTTATCGTCGATTGATATTAATGCATGTTGAGGATCTATCGTTGCGGACGGACCACGGGTATATATATTCGGTAATATTTCGCATCGAGAGTATGTTCTACGTAATGTACGTAATGCAGTCTCAAACGAGACTTTGCGTCGATTACTGTGGCCCGGATAAGATTCACGGTTTTACTGAGTTGAAGCGGTTGAAGGAATGCGTGTTTTAAAGGATATTTTAGCACTTTTCCTCAAACGTAGTAAGTTTTTCACTCGCTCGCTGAGTCATCTTCAGAAAACAAGAACAAAAACTTGGTCTTGCACCTGAAGATGACTCGACTGCGAGCAGTACTTGGGCAACTGCTCAATGGAATTATTCGTAATTAAAAAGGGTGCAATGCAAGCTGTGGATTTAGTATTCACATGGTGGCCGAGGGCACTTGTGTTCACCCACCTCGCCCCGACACAAGGAGGCACCACGGGATGACGCCGCGGGCGATGGGGACGGGGCACGTGGTCCCTCTGTCCCCCAGTCCCCCATCCCTCGCCCCCCCCCGCCCCCTTCTTTCTTCCCCCCCACACGCGCACACAAAGCTCTCGACTCTAGGAAAAATAAATTCGGGTGCGCGCACAGCTTCCTCCCTCGCCCTCCCCCCCGTCGCCCATAAGACTCTCCTGCGGTGGCGTTGGGTCCGACCCAGAAGTGTGTTAAAAAAGGCCAGCGACAAAAAATAACCCTCCCAAAACGACCGTGGAGGTGTGTGATGGTTCTTTCGGGGAAAGGCGAGGGCCGTGCGGCGGCCCTTGGTGCGGTGGTGCTCGCTCGGGATGATGCTCCTTCCTGTTCGGAGGCGGCGGATGGAGTGTGTAACGGGGGGCTGTTGTCGTCGCACCACCCGGAAGGGGCACCGGCTAATTCGGGGGCGCAGACCCCTTGCACATGCCGAAAGATCAAGGACAGAGGAAGTCGTCGCATGCCGCGTGTTTTCACAGGCGTAGAACGGAGGTGCTTGCTTCCCTCCGGAGGAGTTCACGGAGAGTCACCCGGTGACCCATGAGGTGAACTTAGTGTCCTCCTATGGACAACCAGCATCTGCTGCTCTCGGAGGGCGATCATGAAAGACGCGTTATGTCGATGAAGGTCTATTCCACGTTAGCTGTGATGAGTGAAATATTGTTTCACTCTGGATAGAGTTTAAATCAGTTTTCGACTGAGCTTTCCGTTGCCTCGACAGCGCTCCCTCATTTCGATGGTACCTGCTTCGCCCCACCGTAGATGTCATGAGTGAGATTGAAAATAGTGTATATATTATTATTATCTAAAATTCTTCTTAAAACGTGTCAAGTATCGCAATGCCTGTTTCATTGTCTGGCAGACTACATTGGCAGCAATAGACGAGTATTTTATTAATTACAACTTAACTCAAATATAGGAAGCGTCACATAGGTGTTAAATGCAATAAAATACGACAATTGAAACACTATCCGATTATCGGGAACGGCAAATTGCTCCCTATGTACTCTGGTATTTAATTTTTAAAATCGTAGTCGTGTGTTCAAGGACTGTCGAGAGGACGACGTTAGCGCAGATCTGTCGCATTGCCAAATTTTCGGTGGTAATGGTATGAGCACTGTCATCTTGTCAATGTCAAATTTCAATCTGCGATCATGCGCACACTTCTGAACCCAGCATTTTTCGCACAAATATCAGGAAAAGGTTATTACCGATACTTTTCATACAAACCTTGTATTTTTCACCTGATGCTGACGATGCATTGGCATTGGCAAATATCGTGCGTAATACATGGATGTGCAGCGCATTATTATAATTTGATCAAAACAAAACACTATTATGATGCCGCGGCGAAGAAATCGTGACCAGTGGGCCGCATGGTGGACAAAACGTGCCGCACGGACCGTTGTCACGTTTGAGGACAACCCGGGGGCGGGGGTGAGAGAAATGAGCTTCGTTGCCAAAGGGGGGGGGTACCGGAAGTGAGGGGGAGGAGGTGGACCCCGACTCTCCTCCACTGCTCCCGGGTAAGAGCGCAGGGAGGGGAGGGGAGGGAAGGGGGGGGGCAGAGGGGTCGGGAGAGTCGAATCGTTGGCATCAAATTCTCAGGAAGAATGAATGTCTCGGGAATATTTGTGCTGTTTCAGTCCGCATACAGCAGCGACAGATGATTGAGTGAAACAGAAATGAACGTATCGAGAAAAAGCGTGGGAAATGTAAGACGGGGTCTGGTTAGAAATGAGAAGGACGATTCAATGTAGTTACTGAACCCCCCAAAGCCGAATGGGCGGAGGGAATGATGTGAGGAGTGAACATGTAGCAGGAATGTTGAGGGCGGCAAGTGAATAGAAATAAGCAGATGAAAGTGGAGAGTGCGTGCTCCCCTCTGGAGATCGTCAGATGATCTCGCCAGTCGGGAAGGGCAGAGTGGAAAAAACAGGCAGAGATGCCTTCGGAAGAGTGAACGAGAAGAAATTCGCCTCCGGCATTACGCGCGGTGCCCCATTTGTTTCCTGTTTCAAACTGCGTCGGCTGCCAGGGGCGGATTGCTTGGGTGTGTACCCCGAAAGGACACAAGAGGCGCAAGTAATGAGACTAATCGTGGAGAGGCATACTTCGAGAGAGATGTGCCGGGAGTATGGGGCCGTGGAGGCATTGGACCGAGTGAGGTCTGGAGGCTGGACGACAAACAACTCTCTGGATTGATTGAAAAATAAATGTCTTTATTCGGGCGAAATTGCGACCATGAGGTCCCTTCTTACGTACATTTAACTATTCCTCTTGGAGCATAATAACAATATTAATAAAAGAAAATATAAAGCGATATTAGCGAAAGAGAAAAGAATTGTAAAGTGCATAAATATTATAAAAGGAATAATCTCAAGATGTCATTTTTTGGGAAAACTTAGGGAGCTCAGACATGAAGACCCTCGCAGGACAACCACCACGAAGAAGAAGGAAGATGCTAAAAACCTGTGAAAACCCTGCAAGATGGTAAAAAAAATGAATAAAGTACAATGAATACATATATAACAGTGTGCTGTACAGAAGTACAGCGTGAGAGAGACGTCATTGGAGGGCACTCAAAAGAAGAAGACGGAAATACTATATATGGGTCATAGGTCGGTCAGTTTACTGATGGCAGTAAATCTTTGAATTATTTTTAACGCGAAAGGGGAAAGAATTACAAAGGAAGCTTTTAGACAAACTACGAGACGCAAAACATGGAAAATAAGCTGTCGTTTGTTTTAAGGCAAGGTGGCGTTGATGGTCATAAATGGGGTGCAGGTCAAGAGGAATTGAGATGATCTACTATATGCCTGCATAGAAGTAGCTTCATAGATAAGTGTTACCGTCATGTAAAATTGGAGTAGAACTCCAAATATCCGAACTCCAACTATCCGAATCGCCGATTATCCGAATCGCCGATTATCCGAATCGCTTTAGGCACCGTCTCATGTTGTACATGTTTATAGAAACCGAATAGGCCCAGGCCAGGAGGGAGGGGTGAGTGTGGCTACGGGCGATCTGCCACTCACTGTTTGTTTTGATTGCTTGTTGATTATTTGGGGTTTTTTATGCGCCGATTTGTTGTTTTCTTTGAGAGCGCGTTTCATTGTTCACCATGGCTTCCAAGAGAAAACGAGTTGTGTTATCTTTAGCGGACAAACTCAAAATCATAGAGAATCAATCGGTTAATGAGGGAGTTACGGGCAAAAAGTTAGCAGAGCAGTACAGTACTGGACAATCAACAATTTCGGACATTAAAAAGGACGACACAATGGAAAACGGCACCAAACGAAGTTTCAGGTCCGAATCTTTGCGAAAAAGCTAAGGTCTTGGGTCAGAAGCTTGATTGTTCATCTTTTAAGGCAAGTAACTGCTGGCTAAGGAATTTCAAGGTTAGACACGGGCTTTTTCTAATTTTTCTTGTAGTTTTCTTTGAATCGACCCTTCCTCCGGACAAAACTCCAATTATCAGAATTTTCGATTATCCGAACTGGGTCCGGTGATTCGGATAATTGGAGTTCTACTGTATTTAAGTTGATCTGTTCTTGAATGAAGTGAGTGACTATTGAAGTGTGCAAATTTTGAAATTTTAAATACTCCTTTTTAAAGTGTTCCAGACAGGCTGTTGTTACATGAAAATATTGACTGTAAATTACTGAATTGAAAGGGAAATTAATAAAGCGGCGCACGATTCCTCTCCGCGCCGTCAATCGTCAGAGTTGGATCGGCCTCGTGCTGGAGGCGCGCCTGGAGGAGGTGTTGTCTCTGGGCATCGCGCCACCGATTTCCGCCTCCGCCCTCCTCGCCCGTGGACCATCTGGGAGCGAGCGGAGGCTGGGCTGAGAGAGTTTTGCGGAAATGGAGGGCTGACCGGAAGTGACGAGGGGTGCCGCCGCACACGTGCCGTGCCCTCCCGGCGAGGGAAGGGGGCGATGAGGGTTTCCCGCGCCGCGGTGAACGTGGCGCCAGGCACCAGGAGTCAGGGTTCAACATTTAAAAATATCCACGTGTAAACACTACGAAGAACTAAATCGCTGCCGTTATTAACGACCTCTCATGAGCGAAAAATATTTCACATTACGCAGTATCATGCAGGCAAACACATCGGAAAATTTTCAGATGGATGCAATATGTTTAAAAATTTGGAGTGTATTTGCGTTTAGGGTGGCAAACAGTCTTATTATTATTTTCATTTTCCCCGCAAGTCACCTCCATAGTGCGCGACAGGGGGTGAATACACACCCGAATATATTTACCCCTACTGCTGTTGGACCATTTTATTCTAATCCTTTATCGTTCGTGGAAAAATTAACAAAGTAAATCTGTTTGTTCTACACCTGATCTATTTAATTTTAATTGACATGATTTCTCCTACTGTAGTGCGATGGGGGTAATAATGCATTACACAGGCCTAAAAAACAATTTTTTTTGGTGCCGGGAATCTTTGTGTTGATTTTAACTATATTTGTAGAGCTGAATCCAAATATGAAATCCGTTTTTATTTAACAGCTCTACTTTTTCAGATATGGCACATCTTACGATTAGTTGTTTTAATGTTTGATATATTCCGGAAAATAATTGTCAAAGTTAAATAAATCTATAAGTATACATGGAAATATATGGTAAATGAAAATAGGAAAATATTACAGACTTTGTGAAACGTGCATACTTGGGATATTTTGGTGTTAAGCTTGGTGACCAAGATAAAACATGGGCACCACAATTTGTGTGTAAAACATGTACTGAACATCTGTGGCAATGGACAACAGGACAAAGGAAAAGTCTAAAATTTGGTGTGCCAATGGTGTGGAGAGAACCTGTGAACCATATTGACGACTGTTATTTTTGCATAGTAAATGTTTGGGAATTAATACAAAAAATCGCCACAAGTGGACATATCCACATTTGCCTTCAGCTAGATGCCCGGTACCCCATTCAGAAGAAATATCGATCCCAATATTTCAGACGTTACCAGATATATCTAAGGAAGAATTTGAGTTATTTGAAAACATTTCTCATTCTATTGACGATAGTGGCAGTGACTACGAGGGGGTATCAACAATTCCTCAACTATTTAATCAAGATGAACTAAGCGATCTTGCTAGAGAACTGAACTTATCGAAGGAAGCATCCGAACTACTAGCATCAAGACTGCATGAAAAGAATTTACTGCAACCCGGTACAAAAATAAGTTTTTATCGCACAAGGGAAAAGGATATGCTACCCTTCTTTACTCAAGAAGACAATCTTACATTTTGTTTAGACGTTAAGGGTCTTTTGGAAAAAATGGGACTACTATCACAATATGATGATAGTGATTGGCATTTGTTTATTGATAGCTCCAAGCGTAGTTTAAAATGTGTACTTCTTCACAATGGTAACAGGTTTGGCGCAATACCAATCGCTCATTCAACTAAAATGAAAGAAGAATACGATACAATAGCATTGGTCTTACAGAAGATAAAATACCAGGAACATCGCTGGGTGATTTGTGTAGATTTAAAAATGGTGAACTTTCTTCTTGGGCAGCAAAGTGGCTACACAAAATATCCTTGTTTCTTGTGCCTCTGGGATAGCAGGGACAGACAAAACCACTGGATTAAGAAGGAGTGGCCTAAGAGAGAAAACTTGGTTGTTGGGAAAGAAAACATCATTGCTGAATCTTTAGTTGAAAGAGAGAAAATCATCTTACCGCCTCTACATGTTAAACTAGACCTAATGAAGCAATTTGTAAAGGCTCTTGACAAGGATGGACCATGCTTCGGCTACTTAAGACTAAAGATGCCCCATATAAGTATTGAAAAACTTAAAGCTGGTATTTTTGAGGGGCCACAAATCAGACAACTTACAAAGGATCCTGCTTTTGTCGAGTCAATGAATGAGATTGAAAAAATTAGTTGGATGTCATTTGTTGAGGACATAAAAAATTTTCTAGGTAATCACAAAAGTGAAAATTATATTGAGCTGGTAAACATTATGCTCAGTAACTTCAAATCACTTGGATTTAATATGAGCACAAAAGTTCACTACCTACACAGCCACTTTGACAATTTTCTTGGAAATTTAGGAGACACAAGTGAAGAACAAGGTGAAAGATTTCACCAGGATATAAAAACAATGGAAGCTCGCTACCAAGGAAGATGGGATAACCATATGATGGCAGATTACTGCTTGTGCTTAAAACGAGACTTTTTGAACAAATTGCACTCAAGAAAATCGCGCAAAAGAAGCTTCCGATGTGTTGAGTGATGTTTTTATGTATTTTTTTCTTTTCAATTTGTTTTATTACAGTAAAAAATTTTAGTATTTGTGTTCAATTTTATTGTAAAATTTGCTGTGTTTGTGGGTGATTTAACAGCCCTAGAAATAAATCAAGTCTTTATATTTAGTGGGTTTTATTATTAAAATAATATTCCCATATCATCATGTAGAAGATTTTTTTACGTAAGTAACAACATATCGATATCTTGAAAACTATAGCTGATAAGAAAAAACTAGTGACATAATTGGATTAAGCACCCCAATTGTTCTTTAAATCAGCATTAAAAGCTCCGGCACCAAAACCACTGTTGGCCTGTGTTATCGTTGCAATTAGGCAAATGTCTTGGTGGCAACGGACATTAAAAGCTCCGGCATCAAAACCTCTGTTGGCCCGTGTTATTAATATAATATTCCCATATCATAATGTAGAAGATTTTTTTACGTAAGTAACAATATATCTATATCTTGAAAAGTGTAGCTGATAGGAAAAAACTAGTGTCATAATTGGATTCAGCATCCCGATTGCTGTTTAAATCAGCATTAAAAACTCCGGCACCAAAACCACTGTTGGCCTGTGTTATTAATATAATATGCCCATATCATAATGTAGAAGATTTTTTTACGTAAGTAACAATATATCTATATCTTGAAAACTATAGCTGATAGGAAAAAATAGTGTCATAATTGAATTCAGCATCCCAATTTTTCTTTAAATCAGCATTAAAAACTCCGGCACCAAAACCACTGTTGGCTTGTGTTATTAATATATTGTTCCCATATCATAATGTAGAAGATTTTTTTACGTAAGTAACAATATATCTATATCTTGAAAACTATAGCTGATAGGAAAAAACTAGTGTCATAATTGGATTCAGGACCCCAATTGTTCTTTAAATCAGCATTAAAAGCTCCGGCACCAAAACCACTGTTGGCCTCTGTTATCAATATCATTGCTAAAGATACATCCTTCCGAATCAAGGATCCAATTCAAGAGATTTAGTCAGTAATTTAACCTACGTGATTAACGTAAGTGATTCCTACCTAGTTCCTTTAATAATTTTGATATGCTACTTAGTTTATCATTACGTTTTACAAATCTAGCTCCTGCACGCCATACTGCGATATACGGGTAAAATGTGGAAGATCCCAGGTAAATACGAGGAGGGTTTTTAAGTAAGTACCGTTGTGGAATTAAAAAAAGGCGTGCAAAGATATCGCAATAATTTTATTTTTACATGAAAGCCTGTACCTTAATCTACTTGTCTACATAATTTCCGTGAATATTGAGGCACTTGTCGTAACGTGGCACCAGTTTTTGAATACCCTCCTGATAAAATTCTACTGCCTGACTTGTTAACCACTGCATCACAAATGTTTTGACTTCGTTATCGTCTTGAAGACGCCAACCGCCCAGGTGTTTCAAGTGCAGGAACAAATGGTAGTCGCTGGGCGCCAGATCAGGGCTGTATGGAGGATGATCTAGAGTTTCCCATTGAAATGATTTGATGAGATCTTTGGTCTGATTAGCCACATGTGGACGGGCATTGTCATGCAGCAAAACGATACCCTTACTCAACTTGCCACGTCTTTTGTTCTGGATTGCACGACGCAGATTTTCAATGTCTCACAATAAGACGCTGCATTGATTGTCTCATTACGAGGCAGAAACTCCACTACCAATACTACTTTTCTGTCCCAAAAAACTGTGCACATGATTTTACGGACAGAAATTGTTTGCTTAAACTTCACTCTTTTGGGTGATGATGAATGTCGCCATTCCATGGATTGTTCGATTCTGGTGTAACGTAGGCCACCCATGTTTCGTCACCAGTAACAATTTGGTCTAAAAAATCTTCACCTTCATTGCGGTACCGCTCAAGAAAAGTCAATGCACTGCCTAAACGTTGGGTTTTGTGCAAATCCATCAACATTTTTGGAACCCAACGTGAACACAATTTCCGGTATTTCAAGTTCTCGGTCACAATGCGATACAAAACACCACGAGAATATTGAGGAAAGCAGTCGGACAATGATGAAATTGTAAAGCGTCTGTTTTCTCTTACCTTTTCGTCCACTTTCTGCACCAAATCTTCATTAACGACCGAAGGACGCCCACTCCGTTCTTCATCATGCACATCTGTGCGGCCATCTTTAAATGCTCTCACCCATTTTCTTACCATTCCATCACTCATAATGTTTCGTCCGTAAACTTCAATGATCTCACGATGAATATCGATCGGTTTTACGCCTTTAGCACTAAGAAATCGTATAACAGCCCATACTTCACAATCAGCGGGACTCACGATTGTCGGAGGCATCTTAAACACTCAGTATACAACGAATGCAATGAAGAATCAGACTGTAATGACATCAGTGCGTAGACAATTGATGTAGGTAACCAGCGCGCATGCGCGGAACGCCGACAGTAGCGCTGCGGCGGCAGAATCGCAATACGGTACTTACTTAAAAAACACGACTCGTATAATGATTTATTAGAAGAGGATTGGAGAAATATAAAGGCAGGGTTAAGAAGAGAGGCTAGTTTGGGCTCATTTAGAATATTCTGCTAGTATACTATGAGATCCTCAATGAGTTCCATTGATTGCCGAATAGGTTCGCGTGCAGCATATATGTGCCATATTTGTGAAATGTTGTTATGATAAATGTAGTATCCCATGTACGATCTATTATTAGAGGAACTAATTAGAATCGGGAACTCGCGGGTGGAACTCCAAAAAATGATACCAGAGGACTAGAAACTATGAAACTCATGAAAATAATATGAGAGAGAGATCAAGTGTAGGACTAGCAGATTTATGTTTTCATTTTTCCCGCTAACGATCAGGGATCAGCAAACGACCACGATTATAGGAAAATATTAATTTTTTATTCCAAGTAGCCTAGGATGTCGTCATTGTTTTAAATAAACGTTACTCTATTGTTCTTCTTGTGATTCGCAGCTCGTCTCGCCTGGGTAGGAATGTATTTTGCGCTTAGATACCGTAGTTGTGTGGCAGTTGTAATCATCATCTCTATTATTAGGAACATTTTGCATTTGTATTGGTAACTAACATTTAAACAAAGAGTAACGTTGATTTTGCATGCCTATTAAGGCTTACAGGGTACCACGTAGATGTGGATTCTTTTTATTGTATAAAATGCAATGTTACATCGAATGCTGACATCTTTTCGCCTCACCTAGTAGTTTCCAATATTGGGATCCCATAGCCACCAAAATCCTTTCGGTGATTTTTCCTTTAAACCTTATGTAGAGCAATGTGATGATTCACGATAATATAAAAGGAATCCCTCTTCAAAAAATAAAATAAAGAGACCACCAATGGCGTCGCGCCAGGCCCCATTCGGGCCATTTCGAATATATAGGGAGGCAATTGTAAAATCCCATCGTAACCCAACCACGTATATGATATAATGATTAATGATGACATACTGCTCTTGCTATTCATATGAGGAAGACAAATGACAAGGTTATGTTAATTTTCCTTTTCATTTGATGCCGAAGTTTCTACAATGTTTGTATTAAAAGTATCGGTAGCAATATTTTCTCGACGTGTGCGTGAAGTGTTGAATTCAGACCGAGTGTTCGCATGATCGAAGATCGTATATTGGCATTGATGAGATGACAGTGCACACACCATTATCACTGATAATTTGGCGATGCGAAAGATCTGCGCTAAACTCGTCCTCCCGAAGGTCCTCGGACGAATGACCAAAAGAGCAGAGTCGAGAAAGTCTGCTGGCAAAAGAAATTCTGCAACTTAAGAACGACGATTCCCCAACCCCGGCTTACGGTCCTGACTTGGCAGCAGCAGATTATTTTCTATTCCTATAAAGTTGAAATCCTCCCTCAATTAAGCGCTAAGTGCCGTCAAAGAAGCTTGCACGCTTGAACCCTTAAGGACCTTCCGCCTACCGAAAGGGAGCCTTCGAGTCGTGGAAAAGACGCAAGGGCAAAAGTGTGTCGACGTTCAAGGGTGATGCACTTTGAAGAATCTTGTGACATTGTAGGAATACATCAAATAAATCTATAGATCCGAAAATTTTCCCGAAAACTTTTATGCAAACAATGTATGTTATTACCACCCAGAAAGAGCATGACCCATATTGGGCAAAATTTATGAATGAGAACATTTATTGATTGAAGAGAGTGAGTGTTGGTGGGGAGGGAGTATGTGAGAATCCCGAGATTCGGTTTCCTTTAAGAAGTGGCCATCCATCCATGGTGCGTAGCGGTGCGAGGGGCATCCAAGACGTCGGCGATCAGCCGCAAAGGACCGCTGCTTCCATTCACGCGGCAATAAGTAAAGGCGCGCGCCCATTGTTCGGAGGGGTATCGGCGAGCGTGTTCGTCCGCGGGAGGCGGGCGAGGGTCGGCCGGGGAGGAGTGGGGCGGGGGCGATGCGGTAGTCGTGTCTTGCTTTTATATCGGGAACCCCTCGGATCACTAATTTATGTCCGTTGGGAGCCGATGGACACCTAATGGACGCCCGAGACCGTCCTTCGAGGCGCCTTTCTCTCTCCCAGTCGAGTGTTTGGGGGGGCAGGGGGGGCGGCCATTGAGAGCGCCGTCGCACGCCGCGTTCCCCTGCTGGAATGCACGCCCCTTTGTCGGCGGCGAGAGCGGGAAGGAATGTCCGTCCCCATGCGAGGTCACCCTGCGATCGCCCGCCGCCGCACACGGAGTCGTCCCACCCCCTCGTGCTCCCCACCCCACCCCACGTGGGACCGACCCCCCGGGATGGGCCATATGCTTTGATGATTCCGTGCGATATCGATAAATTTCATTCGTTAATCATTTGTGACGAGTAATGTTATGTTTATCGATTGTCATTAACTTTGCGTCTATATTCGATTTGACACTGGAGGATTTGAATAAATAATTTAATCAATTGTTTTTGGTTCATTTTTATTCCCTTTTTTGTATAAAAAATGACTAATTAATAGGGTGAATAACCTCTCGATTTAAATTTAGTCTCCTTCGAGCATGTATACAAATGTGCACGTTATTCCACAGTTTTTAAAGAATATTTTTTCCTTTTTCCTTCCGCTCCCTTATCACTTACCATGAACACCTTGTACTTGCAACCCCCGCCACACGTATTTTTCGGTGAATCGCGGGGTATTAATGTTGCTGTCATAATATTTTAAATGAAGGCGCAGGGCTGTGCGGAGCGAGTGGTGCTTTGTCGGCCATCGAGCCGGAGCGGTCAGGCCCGTAGATGGCGTTCCGAATGAAGGGAAACAGATGAAGCACTCGCTTTGGATTGAAACCATTGGCGCCCTTCCGGAGGCGTGCCAAGAAATGGGAGGAAGAGTTGGTTCAGCGGCGGTGTGGGGAAAGCTAAAATTTGATAAAATGAAATGTACGTGCATGCATCCAAAAACTTTAAAAATTCCACTATAAGGAAAAAACCCACCCGCCACGTGGCAATATATGCATCAAAATACATCGAGTCTTGCCATGTATCGGTAATAGTGTGTTGATAATATGGATTCAATGGCTAAGGTTAGGTCAGGGGGGGGAGCGCATCGTTTCACCCTATACTTTTCATCTCTTCTGAGAAAGTACCTAACTGTATTATACCTAAGACACATTCTCGTACTGTTGAGTAACGTACTACCTTGAACCAGAAGTTCCCGGAATAACCACCGTGTGGCGCTCCCATCGTTCCGATTTGAGTTCTGTTTTTTTCGTTAAATTGGTACATCTGTTGTTGATATTCCCTTTAAATCTTAGTGTCATAACTTGACATTTGCAAAAGTTACGTAGCCAAGAGTACATCTATCTCTGTGTGTGTTGGCGATTTTTTACAATTGCAGAAATGGATTTAAATTTGCAACAACGAACTTGTATTAAATTTTGCGTAAAAAACGGATTTAGTGGCGCACGGACGTTGGAAATGTTGGAAAAGTGTTTCGGCAACGATTCTCTAAAAAAAACGGTCGTTTACCAGTGGCACGAGCGGTTCAGAAGTGGTCGTGAGTCAATCGAAGATGATGAACGCAGTGGCAGACCATCGACATCGAAAGTCGGTGAAAAAATTGATAAAGTAAAAGAAATGTTGGTCAATAACCGCAAATTAACCATCAGAGAAATAGCGGAGGACTTGAACATTGCCTATGGATCCGCCCAAGACATTGTGGTTAATGATTTGGGTTTCCGTCGTGTAGCAGCAAAGTTGGTGCCAAAAGACCTCAATTTCATGCAAAAAAGAGACCGTGTTGACGTCGCAAAAGACATGATTTGCGAGGCTGAATCCGATCCCACATTCATCAAAAGGATCATTACTGGAGACGAGACGTGGGTTTATGAGTACGACACGCAATCCAGACATCAGGCAAGTGAATGGCGTTCACCAAATGAGCCAAGACCAAAAAAACCACGTCGTTTTCAGTCAAAAAAGAAGGCAATGCTGACGGTTTTCATGGATTACAACGGTGTAGTGCATCATGAATTTTTGCCAGAAGGCCAGACAGTAAACAAAGAGTATTATTTGGGCGTTATGAGACGTTTGCGTGAAGCAATTCGCCGAAAGAGACCAGAAATCGTCGCACAGTGCGTCGAGACCGTCGCACAGTGCTATCATTATTCGTAATTTTTTGACGAAAAATGCAACAAATACCATCCAACAGCCACCGAATTCACCTGATTTGGCTCCCTGTGACTTCTTTCTGTTCAATCGAGTTAAAAAACCATTACGGGAAACGCGTTTTAGCAGCCGAGAGGAAGTAATGGAAAAATCGCAGGAAGCACTGATGGACATACCGAAAACCGAATATAAAAAATGTTTCGAGGATTGGATCAAGCGCTGGCATAAGTGTGTTGCAGTCGATGGGGATTACTTTGAATGGGACAATATAGATTTAGATGAATAAACTTGTATTTTTAATTTTCAGAATAAATTCCGGGAACTTTTTGATCCAGGTAGTATGTCGATATTTGGACCCATTCGGGTTTCTTTTCATATCGACAAAGTTGATAAGGGTGATCTTAGGGACCAATGTATCGGTGGGTTACTATTTTCGTTGATAGATGAGAAAGGCTATATTGACGACTTAAGTGGCTCCTGAACCCTCCTTATGTAAATCCATTCATATTTTCACACTCCCACCCATTTTTTCTCAGTGTAGATTTTATTTCATTCACTGTTTTTTAAATTTCATATTTTCCCTTACGCACTGCGAACATTTATTTGCCCTTTGTTGCCGAGATTGTTGACGCTTTAACGTAATTGACGAGGGGTTGGGGGAAGAAGGGAATATCTAATCTTAATCCCTCCCCGTTAAATACCTTTAATGGCTATTATTTAATGACGTTCGTGCTATTGAGACTACATTTTCTCTAGTGATTCGTGGTTCTTTTGAGCTACTGAAATGCAGAATTGGAATCTGATTTATTTTTTTATCGGAATGAAGTCGAACCCTTTGAAAAAATTCAGACAATGAGCTTTCGATTTTGCTGCATTGTCTAAAAACAGGGGCCAGAGGCAGTTCGGGAGGGGGTGGGGTCAAGGGGTTTTTGTATGTCCGATCACCTGGCAGCGGTGGAATCGTAACTGTACGCTTGGCTCTTTGAAGTGATCACCTCCCTAGGTACTACGATCCCCCAGATGGGCCAGCACAAGGATAGCTTACGCGTCTGTGGATGTGTAGAATATGACGTGGCAGGGGCGGGTGGGTGGGGTATGCGGAGACGGAAGTGTGGGCCAACTGAAGCTAGGCCCAAGCCTAGCTCCAGGGCTCACCTGAAGGCTTTTAGATTGGCCTCTTAAAAGTCTCGTCGATCACATTCGGTGGGATGTGTTCCACGAATGTTTTAGTTTGTGGCTTTCTAGTTCACAGTTTTAATTCATCCTCGGTGATGGGTGAAAACATTCCTTCCGAAGAGAGCTCTTTCCTACCTCCAGTTGAGAGCTGGTAAGTTTCTTCAATGCATACAAAGTCTTTTTTCATTGTATCGCTAACAATGTTTTCCTGACGTGTGTGCGTGAAGTGCTGAATTCAGATCATCGGTTAAATGTGCCCATGATGGTAGATCGCATGTTGTCATGGATAAGACAGTGACAGTGCACACCATCATATCACTGATAATTTGGCGATACCTAAGATCTGCGCTAAAATTCTCCCGAAGGTCTTGACTGGCGATCAAAAGCAGAGTGTAGAGTATCTCCTGTCGAAGACCTGCAGCGACATCGCGACGATTCCCCAGCCCCCTTACAGTGCCGACTTGGCACCAGCATGCTATTATTCCTATTCCCTATAAAAGTGAGATCCCCCCTCCCTCAAATGACACCACCATGTGACCCTAAGTGTCTTCCAAGAGGCTTGCACGTGTACCCTTAAGGACCTTCCGCCTACCACGGAGCCTTCGAGTCGTGGAAAAGCCTTTGGCAAAAGTGAGTCGACCCTCAAATGGATGCACTTAGAAAGATTTTGAGGCACTGAACGAGCAATGGTATATGAAATAAATCTATTTTCCCCGAAGTATTTCCCGATACTTAGTATGCAAACCATGCATTTTGTTCTCTGTCAAGAATATCCCATTCATTGTTAAATATTCACCTGCGTACGTACACGCGTGCACAAACGAATTTTTTCCTTCAGGGCCCAAATGTGCGTGACATTGGTCCTGCAGTAAACAAAAAAGGTCAGTGACCATGAGTGAGGCAACCAGCGATGCATCCAGTTCCGTTCTTGCGTCGTGCTGCGAGTGAGGGGTGGCGCTTCGAGATCGGCCGGCCCTAACTCTTGTTGTTTCTCTCCACAGGCGTGCGCCCCGCGGTACGTCTGGTTCTCCAACACTGCGCAGCGCCGGGACCCGGTGGGGACGTGCTACGTGGCCAAGAAGACTATGACGGACTTCTCGGAGTATTCGCCCTGCCGAACCAGTAAGTACCTCTGACCCCGAGCCAAGCACCCCTTTGACCCCATCTCCCGAGGTTACTGCGCCTGGGCCACTTCGGGATCCCGCGAGTGGCCCCTAAAGGCCATTTGTATTACCTTGATCCTAATAATTAAGATCTCGCATTTTGTTGCATTTTTGGTGTGGATTAGATATTTACAAAGTGTCAATGTGGGTTCTATGGTGACCACATTCATAAGTTGCGAAAATAATTCTTAAAATACGCATTTGCACGGCCTTATGGTGATAACGCCATGGGTAGATCGAGAGGTTTTGAGTTGCACAAGTTGTTTCGGGAGGGTAGAGGTGTTTCAGACTCCGAACATTCAGGACACCCTTCGACCTCAAAAAGTGACGAAAATCTTGCAAGAGTGAAGGCTTGGTTGGACAGGGACCACATATTAACTGTTCTGATGGTTTCTGATGAACTTGGCACCCCTAAAAGTTATGTGCATCGATTTGTGACAGAAAACATGGGCGTGAGAAAGGTGTGTGAGAAGTTGGTGGCGCGAATGTTCTCGGACGAACAAAAGGAAACTCGCACGCGGATCTGCCAATAGCTTCTCGGCCACCCTACAGCCTCACCAGACTTCTCCCTCTTTCCCGCCGCAAATTTGTGCTGAAAAGGCGTTACCACGGCTCTATGGAAGCGTTACAACGGGACGTGACGAGGGAGCTTAGAAGCATCCCGGGCGCCGCTTTCCAGAAGGCGTGCGAGGCGTGGAAAACCCGCTTGAAAAACAACTGGAGTGCCCCCCCCACACGTGCCGCATGCTCCAATTCTCGATCGGTGAGCCAAATTGAATCGGGGGGCGTCCTTTTCCCGATCGGGCACTCGTCGGCAGCACTTGTCGCCACTCTCATTCACAACGACTTCACCTTCGAAGTTCTGCCAATCACTAAGCGTTCCCCTTCACTTACATCCACCGGTAGAACCTCCCCCCTCACCACCACTATCTATGCCTTGATTTTTCTGTCATAAACCCCCTCGGTGAAAATGTGACGATTGTAATAATATCGTGAATGCTTCGCTCGCAAACCGTTTTGCATTTCTTTAACGAGTGGTCAATCACGTGTGTGGAGAACTTGAGAATATTGGGAGATAGATGCTTTAAAGGCTCCAACCAAGTATTCGCCTGCCGCTTCTGGAAGTAGTTCTAGAACTTTAGCCGCGAGAGGCATAATACCCTCCCTTCCTCCTATACCCCTTCCCCCCGCGGACACGCCCTGCCCCCTGCGTCCCCCGCCCCCCCTGCTGCTCGACCGCTCGGTTTGGGGCGGCGGGAGGGAAAGTGGGAAGGAGAAGAACAAAAGACAATCGCCTCGTTCCCTCGCGGTGGGAAAGGGGCACCCGCCCCCATATTTGGCCTAAGATATTCGCGTCCCGTCCGACGTGATCCCTTCCCTTGGATCCCACTTTCGGCGGACCCCCGCCGCCCCCTCATGAAAGGCCGCCACAGCCATTCGAGGGAATTCAACGATTCGCTCGTCTATATTGGGTTTACAACGTGTGTGTGCGTCCAGGTGCTTTGCAAGCTGCGGAAATAGCAATTGAATATGCACGCCGGTACCCCTTTCATTCCATACTTCAATGCAAAGTTAATTTACTTTATTATCAAAAGTGGGAGAGACTCTTTAGCGCAGCCTCAATGGTTTACTTCCAGTAAGGAACCTGTCTTATTTACTGCATTGCTTCCTCGGGAGAACTGTATATTCCGTTGTAGGAACTGTGAAGAAAGAATGCAGTTGGAGTGGTCCATTTTGGGGTGTGAAAGACACGTGGAATGAAAATGACATGGCGGTAGTGAGTATGCAACCAGCGCAATCGGTGTGCGAGTTCAAATGCAAAGGTTTCAAAAGGGATATCGATGGGTCTGCAAGCATTCTTTTTATACGAGGGCTCTCTAGAAGGTAGCCTCCGTTATGCCATGAAAAATCACTCTATTAGAAGACAGAAAATTCATTATTTTCACCTGAAAACTACGTATTATCTACAATTTATATACCATTTGCCGAACAGTTTTTAACATTTGTCATATCTATGAACTAGTGTACGAATTCCTTCGGCATAAAATTCTTTTGCCTGAGATCGCAGCCAACTGATGGCGACATATCTTAACGTTCCTCGACGTCGAGACGAGCACAAAGCATGTAGTGGCCTAACTTTTCAGTCGTGTTTTCATGCAGCAGAGTCGCAGGAATCTTTTGAATACATTTTAAAGATTTCCGATATCGTAAAACGCCGATTTTCTCGAACTTTTCATCAATTTTCAGATGCAGTTCAATTGTTCGCCACGGACGGGGGTGGCCACTTCTGTCGTCATCATCTCCATGGGCGTTCGTCCGTTCACTCTTAAACGATCGACAACGCTGACGCATAACTCTTGCCACTCATCACATTTGTTCCGTACAGAGCACAAATTTCCCAATGATGAATATCAGCAGCATTGAAGTTTTTTTAATCAGTAAAAACCTTATCACTGGATGGACTTCTCATTTTGTGGGAATTTTTATTGTATTATTCATTTCGACTCGCTATTGTATAAACAAACGACATGCGGCTCGACCTTTCGACCACTGCAGCTCAAGGCGTGCTGACCTACTGTGTGCGGGTCAACACAGCGACCATTAGGCTCCCTCTGCTAACCCTCACGCCATACGAACACGGAGTTTACTTTCTGGACCGCCCTCGTAAAGATAGATATTGTGTAGCAGCGCGTCTATATTCTAGTGAGATCCTAACATTTTCTTCAATTAGCACAATCCATCTGCCTTCCCCGTCTCTTTGAAAGAATCTGGTAAAGCATTCAAAAGCTTTCCGGAAGCCTCGTCTGTGGTAAGAATCCTTTATGTCTTGAAATATCAGTAAAAAGAGACGTTTCAAATATTAGATTTAAGTGGCAAGGTTTTGTCATTTCTACTTGTATTGCTAGCGCGAATGGCCGGAAGGGGGGAGGGCACTTGGCTGAGAGCTCTCTCCCTCCACCTGTCTAATCAGCCATCAGGGTGCTTACACTGTTTAAAATTAAAATGCTGAAGAAGCGTTGAAATAAACGGTCGGGATTCAATGGGGACGAAAAGAAAACTGAATTTGTTCAATTTGGCCTGTCCCACTAAGTGCTGTTTAATTTTTCCATATCCATTGTCCCATACACAATGCCCCAACCACGCCATTAGTCCCGGAAGTGTCGTCGCCTCCTCAGAAATCCAATATCTACTGTTTGGTATCTCACCTCCATTGTATTAATTATCATATTTGTCTTTAATTTATTCCAAATCTTATTTGTATTTTTGCTCATCAAATGTAACCATTGCTGATCCGTTTTACGTACGAGGTATGTTAAAAAAAATGAGAATTTTAATTTTTCGGACAATAATATTTATTCATTCTTAAACATTGATGTTGTAACCTTCAAAGTAGTCCCCATTGGAGATTATGCACTCGTGTCAGCGCTTCTTCCAATCCCCGAAACACTTCTCCAACTCGATCTTTGAGATAGCCTTTAGTTCTTTCAGCGATGCGCTTTTAATGTCATCTGCGGCTGTAAAACGACGGCCCTTCAAGGTTCTCTTAATTTTTGGAAAAAGGAAAAAGTCACATGGAGTGCATATCTGTCCAAGTCATATAAGTCCATATCTGGCGAATATGGAGGTTGGGACATAGTTACAGGATTGTTTTTGGCCAAATATTCACGAACAAGCAATGAAGTGTGAGCTGGTGCATTATCGTGGTGCAAAAGCCATGAATTGTTTTTCCACAGATCCGGGCGTTTTTTTCGGATCGCTTCACGCAAACGGCGTTGAACTTGTAGGTAGTACTTCTTATTGACCGTTTGACCTGGCGGCAGGAATTCATGATGCACTATGCCCTTAAAATCGAAGAACACAGTGAGCACAACCTTCACGTTCGACCGCACTTGTCGAGCCTTTTTCGGTCTTGGCGAGCCAGAATGCCTCCACTGGGATGATTGAGCCTTTGTTTCAATGTCATATCCATAAACCCATGTTTCGTCACCTGTTATAACACGTTTCGTAACTCTGCATCGTCTTTTACTTCATTTAGTGACTCCTGAGAAACTTCTATTCGCCGCTTTTTTTGTTCAAAGTTCAACAATTTTGGAACGATTTTTGCTGCCACGCGTTTCATACCCAAAAAATTGGAAAAAATGTCATGACATGATCCAATCGATATGCCAACATCATCAGCGACCTCTCAAATTGTGATTCGGTGATCGTCCATAACCATTTGTTTCACGTTTTCATCGATTGTTGATGTGCTGGGACGTCCAGGGCGTTCTTCATCTTCAAGGTCTTCACGACCTTCTTGGAAACGCTTATACCACTCATAAACTCTTGATTTACTCATAGCAAACTCATCATAGGCATTTGCTAACATTTCACACACTTTGTTACAGTTTATTTCTGTTTACGCAAAATTTAATACAAGTGCTTTGATCCATTTCATTTAATAAACGAAAACGCCGAGCTTATGAAACACGTCTAACCTTAGTGGCTGTCACAGACAAAGTCCATAATGAAAACAGCTGAAAGTTTTATCATAATTCAGGGGCATGTATTCCAACATAATAAAAAAGGTTTGACAATCGGACTCTCCAAGCCCGCGAAATGAAAAAATTCTCGTTATTTTTTTAACACACCTCGTATATTTGACAAAGAATTAAATAGGCTGCACGTGTATTAGACACGCCGGTGTCGTCGGTTGGCGAGTTTCGATCGTGCTGCTCCCCGAGTGGTTTCGTTTCTTGCGTGTTTGGCGAGAGGAGGAGGAGTGGGGGACCCATTCGTTCTCCCTGGGGGAGGGCCAAGTGGCCGTCGCCATTCTCGGTGCCGGCGCCAGTATTTTTTTTTATTTTTCGCGGTCAGTCACCTTGAAATGAATCAAAGCCATGGTTGTCTGTGGACGATGGGGATTGACAGAGGCCCTCATCACCCTGGAAGCGACGACAGTCCATGGAGAAATTTCGGCTACCACCAACCAATTTGATTAGAATTTCATGCCATGGATATCGTCATCATGATCACGGGAACAATTTTTTCTGAGGTGACAGTACGTTGCACCGCGCTCGCATTGTGGAGGCTTGGTGGTGGGGGTATGTATGACCTTCAAAACGCGCCAATCTCCTGCGAGCGTTCATTCAGGTTTTTCGTGTTTTTAGTGGACCGCTTTGGAGTTAATCGGTACAAACGCCTGAACGATTGAACCGCGGTACGCCATCAAATTTTGCATTTGACTGGTGAAATCGGGTACGGAGACGTTGGGCATGATTTGCCAAGTGTTCAAGGATAAAAGCATGTCACAAACTGCAGTTTTTAACAGTGGCAAAAACTCTTCAAAGATGACCGAGAGTGTATGGAGGACGAGCCTCGCTCTGAACAGCCGTCGACGTCAATAACCGACGATAACGTGCGAGCTGTGCGTGAAGTGCTTAAGTCAGATCGTGTCAGTTGTGTGCGCACGATCGCAGATCGTATTATTGACATTGCCTTCCGGAATTCGCCTACCAGGGAGCCTTCGAGTCGCCGAAAACCCGGTAGCAAAGTTGCATCGACGCTCAAGGAATGTACTTTGAAGAATTTTGAGAGGCATTGGAGCAATACAAGTGATTTATTAAATAAATCTAGTGTTCTGGCAATTTCAATACAAACCATGCATGTCTATGCAGCGTTAATTGTTTTCCGCTTCTTACGGTGTGAAATGGATTATTCATGGCTACATCTACATAAATACCCTGCGAGCCACCAAAAAAGGTGTGTGGCGGAAGGTTTAGGGACTGTTGGGAAAGAAATTAAAGATGGCGGTTAAGGGTGGGAATTTTAAAGGATCGGAAATATAGGATGTATGCGGATTCGCGAGTTCTCACCTCCATGTTGGTGGCTGAATCGGGTAGGGATTCTAGAACTGTTAAGGAAAAGCATTCGTCAAATGATAGGTTGTGTGAATTTGCGTGTAAAGGGATAGGAAGAGAAGAGAGTGAAGCAGAATTACATGAGTAACGGTGATTGTTCATTCGGACGGATAATGGGGTAATGCATTCGCCTATGTAGAATGAGGTGCATTGTTTGCACGACAAGAGATAGATAATATTTTTTGAGAGGCAATTAGCGTGTGAACGGGGTGAAGGGACAATGAGGGGATGTGGGGAGAGGGGAGCAGATCTGATTAGGAGACATGTTTTACATCGGGGGCGATTGCAGGTAGGGGAAATATGTGGAAATTTGACAAATCGGCCCGGGAATCGAACCCGGGACCCTCTGGTCAGCAGTCCAACGCTCTACCCGCTAGACCACCGCGACCCGCCGAATATATATATATATATATATATATATATATATATATATATATATATATATATATATATATATATATATATATATATATATATAAATATCCTCTCGCAGTCCCTAACCTGTAAGTTAATACTTATTGTGTTGAACTGACTCCTGGGGGATTTCGACTACAAGCATTCTGGTCCCTTATCGTTCTAGGGAACAATGACATTTTAAACCTGTCAGTCTTGCAGTCTACCTCTCTATTATTATATCTATCTCTATTATACTCGTGATCCCTCGGACCGTAATACGTAGGGGTTCGTATTATATTCTTGATACGCACCCTTCCCCGACTTGCACCGCGTGGGCCTCGCCCCGGTGAGACTCCGATGCGGACAGAAATGCCTCTCTTTGATGCGGTGATCCTCTTGAAGGCTGTGCGCGCGTTGTGGGCCAACTTCTCTTTTTGTGACTCTTTTGACTTTTCTTCGTCGCCCATCCTGCTGCCTGTTACGGTTTACTCCAGGTCCACTGAAATCTAGTTCGCCCTCTTTTCATCCCTACGCTTTCTTGCAAACCGCTGGGAATGGAGATTTAGCCTTTGCGCTGCCAAAATTTCCTTATTCAAATATTTGATTTTAAGACTCTTGACTCGATTTACTAAAAAGATTTTATCTTACCCTAAGGTTTTTTTTCTCACGATCATCTACGAGTATATTTCCCTGTACTGGTTGTTTTTGGAGTTTAATACAATTCCTTATTAACTCCGTTAGATCGCGCATATTTGTCGCATATTCCAAATGGGGCATCACAAAAAAATGCGAAAATATTCCTACTGTTTTCTATTTAGGAGGGAAACCCATGAAAAAACATTCTACCATGCTACCATCCATTTTTGGAAATGAGAATTTTTAATTTCTATTTGGAAACATTTTAAAAGTGAATAGGTTTGCTTGCGAGGCAGTGAAGCACGCTGCGCGTGTTCCAACTGTTATTCTCGACGGCGGTGGTTGCCTTGGTAACAGAGGTTCACCTCCTCGCCATCAACCGAAGACTTTCTCTCGCTCCGAGGACACGTGTGTGGGTCGCACTTCGGATTGTGCCCCTCCAAGGGGCACAATCCCAAGGGGGGTATGTTGTGGGGGGGGGCAGGAGGGGGCTCGCCTCGGAGGCCCGGACCTGTGGCCGTGAGCGAAGATCAGCGGGCCCGGTCAGGGCGCGAGTTCTGGGAGTCACCGGAAGAACTCGAGGGGGGTCCGAAGTGGTCTGGAAAGGACGAGGGACCCTTGGTTCGGGCCCTCCCGCGCCATATGGGCGTGATCCTTGGGGTTTATGAGCGGAGGCGGTGATTTTCCGACGGTGTTAGAGAGTGAAGTGGAAGGGATTTGTGTGTGCCTGTGGACAAACACCAGAGGCACTCGGAGCTGCCACCCCGTCGGCCGGAGGGAGGGGACGCTCATTGGACGGTTCTCTCCCTATGGAGGAGGTGCTGGTGTCGTCTACTTCCCCGATCCCTTCCCTCTCTGAACGAGGCGGCGGTCTCTCGCGGGGGGCGGGAGAAAGAGGGAGTGTTGGCGAGCGGAGGGATGCCGAGCGCCAAAATTGGAATTAGGGCCGAAGAAGGGCCTTCGAGGGGTTTGCTCGTCCACGAGACTCTCGAGGTTTCATCTCCATCTACACAATATCCATCAAGCCGTCGCAAGGACGTGTGGCAGGGGGTGGTAGTTCACCAGCCATGCTACATGTATTCCCTCTACTTCCTCATGCACCTGGCACCCAGCGATCATCCAAAAACCAAAGTGGAAAGGGGGCGACGGGATACCAATCATGCAACTTGCCTACAGTAGAACTCCAATTATCAGAATCAATGGGGATCGGACCCCGTTCGGAAAGTTGGAGTTTTGTCCGAAGGAAGGGTCTATTCAAAGGAAACTACAAGAAATGCTGTAACTTGCCTTAAAAGATGAACAATCAAGCTTCTGACCTTAGCTTTTTCGCTGAGAATCGGACCTGAAATAGGGTTTCCCATGGAACGTTGCTGCAAGAACCACTCGAAACCGGCATCTTCTAAAGATTTGTTTGTTGCTGTTTTCATTGATTTCCTCGAAGAACTTGAATCTTCATTTCCAAGGACTAACAAAAAATTCGCAATCGTAGGTTTGTTCTTTTTAATGTCCGAAATCGTTGATTGTCCCACACCGTACTCCTCTGCCAACTTCTTACCCGAACTCCCTTATCCGATTGCTCTATGATTTAGAGTTTGGCGTGTGGCGGGGGATGTTAGGGCACCACCTAATTTAGAAAGAAAAAAACAGCATGCAGAAACCACAAACCTATAATCCATAAACCAAACATGGTATACATTTATGCAAAAACCCTTTCATCCCACACAAATGCAAACCCACAAACTGCCAACAAGCATACGCATGCACCTACATTGAAACCTAATACCTTTGCAATGTTTAATTTTGTTCCGACTTTCAAATTAAATGTTTTTAATATTTCTAAATCGAATTCGCATTCTTACCATTATGATTTCTGATTTTTCTGGGGAAGAATGAGTATTTGAATCTATCTGTATTGGAATCTACCTCCCTTATTTTATCTTTGTGGCCTGCCTAAGTAGTGTGGGGCCATTATAATAATTCCTTTAGTGTCATCGTTAAACTCGTTTGTTCTGAACATCCTAAACATCCTGGACTAAAAGTCCAAGTCTCGCTTGTTCTCTTCGTATCTCAAATGGCTCCCAGCCTAAATCCCCTGAGAGACCTGTCACACTTGTGTTCTTATTTTGACAATTTTTAACGAACCTGGCTGATTTTCTCTGGACTTTGTCTAACTCTTTTTGCCAGATTATCTCCCAAGGATCCCAAATACTGGCGGTATACTCCAAATGTGGTCTAACTGGAGCAAAACTCGCTGGTGCTTACTCGGGGTGCTACGTCTCGAGTACTTAGATTGCAGCACGCCGTTCGTCGGGCGGGACGCTAAAAACCGTCTATCTGGGCATCTTTCGTCAAGAGTAGGCGCTGGGTTTCTCTCCACCCTTCCTCCATGACCTAAACATCCTGCCCCTTCCAAAATACCCACCGATTCCTAATGGCGAAAATGACCTTAGCCGTTGGTCACTTCCCCTGACTCCTGCCAGGGGTGCGATAGGGGGAAGGGGTGCGAGTGGACCCTTCGGGAGAGGTTCTCCAGCGAGGAGCGGTGTCGGGAATTTCTCCCTTCTGGATGGAGGGAGGAGTCCGTCCCCCACGGCTCCAGATTTCCCTCTCTCCGGAGACCCTCGGGGGGGGTGGCTGCCCCCCCCTCCCATCCTGTGGACATGGGAGGACCGTCACGATGAACCGAACGGTTTCCAGGGTTACGGTTGGTGGCGGCGTTGTACCGCCCCGGAAGTGGGCCCGACCCCATGGATGTTACTTTTTCCCCTCCCATGGCAGCCATGCTCTTCCACTCCTAGGGAGGGAGGCAATGCTCTTCTCTCATAAACAGAGGAACGCTCTCAACAGTGCCGCCAACCTTCCCGTGGAAGGGTTGACCGCTGGTTACTCGGAGAGAGAAGGTGACTCGGAAAGTGTGAAATCTTAAAGAACGTGACAATTTTCCGAAAATATCGTATGAATGGCTAAAAAAAATTAGAACGGAATGAATGAGAAGGAAGTGTTGCAGGATTGTTGGAAGCCTAGGATGGAAATCTGTGGGCAGTAGCAAAAGGAGGAATGATGGATGGATATTACCGTTGTGCTCTTCATCTACGTCTACATAAATACTCTGCGAGCCACCAAAAAAGGTGTGTGTGGCAGGAGTTGCAGCACCGGGAGGAAAGGGTAAAGGACGACGGGGTTGAGGATTTTCAGAAATATAAATATAAAAATTTTGTATATATACATATATTTAAATAATGTAAAAATTTATATATAAATATATAAAACTTACCAACACACAACATGAGAACACATAAAAGAAACACTCACACGTAATATCTTGATAATTTCGACGGACTCGAACTCCGTCTTCTTCGGAAGCTTAGTTAGGACTGAGGTACTACCTTGAACAAAAAGTTCCCGGAATAACCACCGTGTGGCGCTCCCATCGTTCCGATTTGAGTTCTGTTTTTTTTGTTAAATTGGTACATCTGTTGTTGATATTCCCTTTAAATCTTAGTGTCATAACTTGACATTTGCAAAAGTTACGTAGCCAAGAGTACATCTATCTCTGTGTGTGTTGGCGATTTTTTACAATTGCAGAAATGGATTTAAATTTGCAACAACGAACTTGTATTAAATTTTGCGTAAAAAACGGATTTAGTGGCGCACGGACGTTGGAAATGTTGGAAAAGTGTTTCGGCAACGATTCTCTAAAAAAAACGGTCGTTTACCAGTGGCACGAGCGGTTCAGAAGTGGTCGTGAGTCAATCGAAGATGATGAACGCAGTGGCAGACCATCGACATCGAAAGTCGGTGAAAAAATTGATAAAGTAAAAGAAATGTTGGTCAATAACCGCAAATTAACCATCAGAGAAATAGCGGAGGACTTGAACATTGCCTATGGATCCGCCCAAGGCATTGTGGTTAATGATTTGGGTTTCCGTCGTGTAGCAGCAAAGTTGGTGCCAAAAGACCTCAATTTCATGCAAAAAAGAGACCGTGTTGACGTCGCAAAAGACATGATTTGCGAGGCTGAATCCGATCCCACATTCATCAAAAGGATCATTACTGGAGACGAGACGTGGGTTTATGAGTACGACACGCAATCCAGACATCAGGCAAGTGAATGGCGTTCACCAAATGAGCCGAGACCAAAAAAACCACGTCGTTTTCAGTCAAAAAAGAAGGCAATGCTGACGGTTTTCATGGATTACAACGGTGTAGTGCATCATGAATTTTTGCCAGAAGGCCAGACAGTAAACAAAGAGTATTATTTGGGCGTTATGAGACGTTTGCGTGAAGCAATTCGCCGAAAGAGACCAGAAATCGTCGCACAGTGCGTCGAGACCGTCGCACAGTGCTATCATTATTCGTAATTTTTTGACGAAAAATGCAACAAATACCATCCAACAGCCACCGAATTCACCTGATTTGGCTCCCTGTGACTTCTTTCTGTTCAATCGAGTTAAAAAACCATTACGGGAAACGCGTTTTAGCAGCCGAGAGGAAGTAATGGAAAAATCGCAGGAAGCACTGATGGACATACCGAAAACCGAATATAAAAAATGTTTCGAGGATTGGATCAAGCGCTGGCATAAGTGTGTTGCAGTCGATGGGGATTACTTTGAATGGGACAATATAGATTTCGATGATATATATATATATATATATATATATATATATATATATATATATATATATATGTATATATATATATATATATATATATATATATATATATATATATATATATATATATATATAGATAGATGTATATTACATATATATATAGATGTATATTATATATATATATATATATATATAGATGTATATTATATATATATATATATATATATATATATATATATATATATATAAATTCACTGATAGTCATAACAAGCACAGAAACCAAAACACACAAAAGAGGGAACACTCACTGGTTCTCGAATTTTCGGTGGTCCAACCACCTTTCTCAGGAGGAATTAGGAACAGAACTCACGTTTGTGGGTTTTCCAAAAAAGTGTATATATATATATATATATATATATATATATATATATATCATTTATCAATTTATCAATATCAAGATAAGGGGCAATTTCAGACGGCAGTTCTTTATACATGCGCGCCGGTATCTCATTAGGTCCCGGAGATTTGTTGGGGTCTATGTTTTTAAGGAGTAACTCTATTCCGCGGGTGGAAAAATGGACTGCTTTCATTGATTGCTGAAATATTTTCGGAAGGTTCTCGGGTATATTCTGTGAGCCTATGTTGAACACACTCTGGAAGAATGAGTTTAATATGCTGGCTTTATCTAAACTACTTGTTACTTTATCCCCCTTTTCGTTATTCAATGAGTTTACGGTGGACTTTTTTCCCTCCACTTCCCTGACGTAGGACCAAAAACTTCCACAAGAAGGTGTGGAAGGTGCGGAAGGAAAAGGTGAGGAGAGGACCACTTCAGCCCATTCTTATTAGTGAACGGCGTTGAGTCCCGAATGATGATAGGAATTGCAAAGCCATATGTATGCCATTTCCAGAGTTTTTAATTTTATAGGGTTATCGGATGGGGGAAGGTACGCCAGAACGGAAACACTGTAGCACTGGTTGAAGGGGGTGTTGTGATGTGAGGCATGTTTTGGGATGGGGAGACCCGGAGATGGGGAGGAGGGATTGAACGAGGCGCGATGATTATTTATCCTGACGTTCAGGGGTGTAGAGCATTGGCCTATGTAAAAGGCAGGTTTTTAAGTCAGAAGATAGACGACATTCTTGGATGTGCAGGAGGAGTGGGTGAGGGGTGGGATATAGTTAAAAGGTGGGATGGATAGGGGTTTAATGGTGAAAATAGGACAGGTTTTACATTTTGCTCGCAAGCACGGATTGGGTGTGATTCTGGGAGTGGGATGGGATTTGCAAAGAGGCTTAGTGGATTTAAGGAAATCTGATAACTTGCCGGGCCGTTTCAAGGTAACAGAGGGGCATTTGGGAAGAAGGTTGGACGAAACGTTGTGGTTTTGGAGGATGGGGTACAGTTCTTTGAGGATGAATTTGAGGGAATGAATCCAAGGAAAATAGGTGGTACGCATTGAGAGAGGGTGGGAGTCTGTGGTTGAGTGAGGATTGGGGGTGTAGGAATGTTTGAGGATTTTTTTTATTGAGGAGAGAACCTGGGTATCCTCGTTGGAGGAGGGAGTGGTGAAGGTTGTTGAGGTATTTGTTGAGGGATTCGGGATGGTTGCAAATACGGTACCCGCGGATAGAGAGGGAGTAAGTGAGGGAGCGTTTGGTATGGGAGGGGTGGAAACTATTGAAATGGAAATATTGTTGTTTATTTGTTGGTTTAGTGTGAACTGAGGTCAGAAATTTGTCTGAAATTTGACGTCAATATTTCCCTAATCAATGATCCCCCTCCCCCCAAAGGTAATCGCACCTGCTAGCGAGAGCTTTCCCTAATTCGGATATGACCAAACCCTTTCGAATGGATAGGAGTGAGGTAGCGTCTTCTGTGATTTGGTTGCCAGGAGCTGACGGAAGGTCGTTTTCATTTCAGTCCGATCTGAAGTTGGCATCTGGCGCCTTCACTCTTTGGCCGATTCGCTTTCCTTCACTTCCTCACCAATCAAACTAAACCCGCTCCGCCGATGAAGTAATCGTGCGTCTGCACGACAGCCTGCAAGCCACCATAGGGTGTGTGACTTCGATGAAAGGCGCCCAGCATCAAATTTTGAGTATCGTCAGATGTACTTTTTCCGTCAAAAAACCAATTACCAACCCCCCATCATGCACGCAACATAGAAGCGATCGACAACTATACGAGGGTGGTATAATAAGTCATTAGAAAATCCAAGAGATGGCGCTCGTAGTATCGAAAATAATTTTTTTCCATTAAATAACACTCCGAACTAGTCAGCTGTTAAAGTTTCAGCTGTATCCGTCGCATAGTTTCATTGATGTCATCGATTGAACTAAACAACTTTCATTTTTCTATAAATATGGATAAAAATGAGTTTCGAGCAGTGATTGAACACTTGTATTTGAAAGGGTTGACGCCGAAATAAATCAGAGCTGAGTTGGTCGAAGTTCATGGCACATCTGCTCCTGGGTTTGCAACTGTTTACAATTGGGTGAATAAGTTTAAACGTGGTCGCACATTCACAAAAGATGAATGCATAACCGGACACCCTGTAGAAGTGTCTACCCCAGAAATTATTGACAAAATACACGAAATGATTTTAAGTGATCAACGCCTCAACGTGCGCGAAATTGTAGAAGCCATAGGCCTATCACAAGGTACAGTAGCTTCAATTTTGCACGAAAAATTGGGCGTGAAATAAATCTCGGCAAGATGGGTGTCGCGTTTCCTCACTGCGGAGAATAAACGCGGGTGCACACCTGCGCAGTTGCGATGGCCAAAATTATGGAATTAAAGATCCAATTATTACAACATCCACCGTATTCACCAGATTTGGCCCCCAGTGACTATTTTTTATTTCCAGACTTGAAGAAATAGCTTGGCGGACGAAGGTTTGCGTCTAACGAGGAAGTAATCCCCCAAACAAATGCCTATTTTGAGGAGCTTCCAAAATCCTTAATTTCATTAAATTCCTTAATCAATCCTTAAAAAAAAAGAGATTAAAAAATTGGAAAAACGTTTGGACAAATTTACAGAGTTGAAAGGAAATTATGTTGAAAAACAACAAAAATTTGCCCAAAAAATGTGTTTTTCTACTTTTTTCTAAGGACTTATTGTACGAACCTCGTACCTTCATCTCATCTCACTGAACGCACATTCGCAGTACATTCATTGCATTCTTCATTCGAGATTGTAATGAATCTGTGACGTTGAGGTGTGAAAATTATGCATAGTGTGTATATTTAGAAGACAAATCGTGGGGAAAACCTACCTTTGGCAATGCGTGGCAACGGAAACACAATTTTAATGCGACGGCAACAGAAAGGAAGTATTCAAAATGTATTTTGATAAATCCATCTTGATCAGTAGGGCCCTGGCGGAATGCCTTAGTCGGTATCCCCGAGGCTCCGACCTCCCGCCCCCGCCGCCAACACCCCCCCTTCGCTCCCTCCACCGCCCCCGAGCAGTCCTCGCTTAAAAACCCTTTCGGCCGGCGGGGGCGGTCGCAAGGCTCTTTCGCCCTAGCCTCCGGAATGGCCGTTGAGAGGTCTCTTCGATAAGAGATGAAGGGTTCCCCTAAAGGGCCCTTCCCCAGGAGGGAGGGCTTTTTTCTTCCCCACTCACAGAGGCGGATGATTTATGGGTCGCGATAGGATTCCGGATCGTCCAGAGGAGGGCGTTTCGATAAGGACCGAGGGAAAGGAGTTGTTGTCGCCGGGCGAAACCCCCTTCCCCATCAGGGCGGCATCGCCGCTCGTGGGAAGCGTTGGTTCCCCTTCGGCCATTCGCCCTCGCCCAGACGCTCTCTGAGGAAGATTGGAGGAAGGTGCAGGTGGGGAGGAATGGGGTCGCTCGCGGGATGCGATAGGGCCCTCTTACGTGTTACGTCGGCAGGAGGCACATCTCGCGTGTAATTGTAGGCTCATTGAATAGTTGACTCTTGGATTCGCACTTCTTGCAAATAGCATTATTATTATTAGGTAATCTACCGGTTAAGGTAGGTCTTTGGATGGACAAAACTGTCAAATAAATATTTTGTTACTCCAATCAAAACACAATCCAGCAACCTACTCTACATCAGGCCCTTCTTCATCTCTGTGTACTTCTTTCCTCCCTTCATCCCGTCCAACATCCCTATCCTGTTCCTGCCCTTCACCTCGTTTGCCCAGCATTCTCCCCTCTATTACCTTCTTCAACATCCCACTATTACCGCTCAATACGCCTTTCATCCATTTTTCCTGCCTCCATAGGATTTCTCTCAACAAACCCCTCTCCTCACCCACCATCCCTAGTACTTCCTCATTTGGTCCATTTCACCTTCTCCATTCTTCTCCATACCCACATTTCAAAAGCCTCCAATCTACGTCTATCCTCATGCTTCAACGACCACGTTTCCGCGCCGCACGCTCCATATCAGAGTTTTTACGCGTCTTTTCTTAACCTCCCTACTCAACGTCCCCGTCATCAACTCCCTCCTCCTTGAGGAAGTGTCCTTGCCTAGCGCAATTCTTCTCCTTACGTCTCAACTACTTTGACAGTGTTGCTTATAGCAGCGAAATTCAAAGATTCGACGCAGAAACTCAATCCTGGAAAATAGGTTCGGGCGTCATCGCAATGCAAATCCCTCATAATGCATCTGGATTTGGAAGGAGAAAATGAGCTTCTTACGGTATTTTTAAGACTAACTTTACTCAGGTTGTATAAAAAGTATCGGGAAAAGTTTCTGGGGGAGGAGGGGGGAATGGATTTATTTCAGAAAATGCTTGTTCACTGCCTCTCAAAATTCTTCGTTCAGTGCATTTCTTGAGAACGTTGACACAATCTTACCAGCGGCTTTTCCACGAATCGAAGGTTCCCTGGTAATCGGAAGGTCCTTAAGGGCTCGCGGGCAAGCTTATTTGACATCACTTAGGGTCCCATGGTGGTGGCCTTTGAGGGAGAGAGGATTTCACTTTTGGGAATAGGAATTAGTCTGCTGGCGCCAAGTCGAGAGTATAAGGGGGTTGGGGAATCGTCGCGATAACCTTATACAAGGTCTTCGTACGCAGGCACTCGACTCTGCTCTTGGTCGTCCGCCCAAAGACCTTCGGGAGGACGAGTTTGGCGCAGATCTTTCGCATCGCTAAATTTTCAGTGATAATAGTTTGCACCGTCATCTTATCAATACCAATGTTAGCTGCTTCTTATTGGTCTGGTTCCTGACAGGCTTGACGGTGTCGTCATTATATTACGTCTCCGATTTGTTGTATACTGCTTGCGTATCATCGGTCAGTCTCCCCCACCGGCGTCTTGCCTTTGCTCGAGAGTGGTGGAATCCTCTCCATTGTCGCAAACTGCCAATCAATCGGCCAGGAGGTCACTGTAATTTCATAACGAGAGGACTGGAAGTCGTTTTAAGACATTTAAAAGTCACTCCCTTCTTCGCAGGCTTCTTGAATAGGGCATTTTCACGAACGGTTTAACCTGAGTTTAATTACTGTGACAGAGGTTTGTTTATAGACGAAATTTATATTCCGCATTATTATAACACTAGGTGAACCTTTGAAAGTGTAGTACCGAGGGTTTTATTCTAATGTGAATGTTTCATTAACCTTATTTGCTCCCGCCATTTTGATGGGAAAATGCCGATGTATTAGCGAATGAAAATTATCGATGTGGGCTGAAATCGATGCACGTCGACCATCCTTACAAAACACCCGAGGCGGGTTACCTCCTGGCGGGGTGCTCAAGGGACGGCCGATCGACATGAGTGTGAACTTACCCCCCTCCCTTCTTTTGCGACCCGCGGGCCTCGGGAGCCAGAGGAGTAAGTGTGAGAGGAAGGTGGGGGGGGGGAGCACTTAAAATGGCCAAGCTAGCGATTGTCTTATGTTTTGGCCTCAAACCCGAGCCATAAATTGCCCCGAGTGTCAAACGGCACGTTGACACCGATCCTGGGTAAGGAAACGAGTGGTCCGAAGGAGCGGAGGAGGAAGGGGTGAGGGGTTGTCTCCGCACACTGGGCCTTCGAGAGGTCATTGGGATTATGGCCGGCTGGGCACAAAGGAGGCCATCCGGCCAAAAACACTTGGACCCCAGCTGCGTTACTCCGACCCGAGGGCCCGACACAGCCCCCTCCTTGGTAGGAGGAGGGCCCCATGGGGGAGAGGGCGAGAGCCCTGGCGCAGCCACTTTGAGACCCTTCTGCTCCGTTTTCGCGCTCTCTCCCAGGCCGACATGGGCCACCTTTACATGGCCGCGGAGAGGGGGGTCGAGTTTTGCAGGAGAAATGGCTCAAATATAATTAACACCTTATTTAAACATTGTATGAATTGTATCGGAAAATTTTTCAGTGATAATATTATCAAAGCCAATAATTCGATCTGCGATCATGCGCACACTTAACCGACACGGTCTGAATTCAGCACTTCACGCACGCGTCAGGAAAAAATTGTTAATGATACTTTTCATACTGCATGCCTTGTATATCAGTCAGATTTCACTCTTATTAAGTTTTGCTTCATAGAAACTTTGGTGGAGTGAGGCGGACTTATCTATTCCCTGAACAATGAAACGTCGATCGATACTTTTTGAGCCCTGGATTGGCTTGAATCTGCGGGAATTGACGTCGTGTTCCAACCTTTGTTCGCCCGCGCTAGGAGAGAAAGGTGTTCTGAGTCAAGGGTAATCTGGTGTGGGATCACCCTTTGCCTCGCACCGCTGGCGGTTGCTTGCGTGGTACTATGTAAATCTTGTCTTTTTTATATTTTATGTGTGTTTATTTTGTTTGAATAAAATTGGAGTAAACTGTCTACTCGTAGAGGAATAATTGCCCAACATTATAAATGGTGCGGCAATATAACTTCCTTTTTTCAAACGCAAGGCGCTTTCAAAAAAGGAAGTCATGTTGCCGCACCCGGTAAATTATGGTCTACTTATTTAGATATATCAATTTAAAAAGTTACGGAACATGTTCAAATTAAAAATTTCCCTATACTAGTATTGTACAGTGACTGATAAAACTTGCGCCTAAATACGAGGGCTTACCAGAAAGCAACTTTAAGTTTCGGCCTAGCGTGGCGGTGGGTAGGGCTAGAACCACCATCTTGGAGTCTAATCATTCCTAGAGTCAGTACTACATATCCTACTGTTGTTCTTCTACTTTGCTAACTCTGCTACCTGTTGAATTGTGTGCGCCTTTAGAATATCCCGCGAGTTGTGTAGTGCGATCTGCGATTAGATTTTTACTGGCAAAAATCTAACACAAACTAATTGAAATTCATTGGCAACTTTGTGAAGTGTGTACGGAGACGAAATAATGAGTGAAGGCGGAGTATGGCAGTGGTGCATTCTCAGTTTAAAAATGGCCACAGCACCAATGTTCACGTCGAGGACCGCAGCGGTGGGCCTAGCCTTGTGACAGTTGAGAACTGACGGATGATCAGTTCTTGGAAATCATTGACACATGTCCGTTCACTCTTAAACTAACAATACCACTGACGTAATCTTCACATTTGGTTCGCATAAATTTATAAAGGTTACAAATTTCCCGATTAATGTCAGCAGCTTTGAAGTTAATTGCCAGGAAACACCTTATCACTAAACGGATTTTACGTTTGCCGTGATTTCCAATTGTATTGTTCATTTTGACTCGTATAGTAATGAACGACAAGTGGCGCCGCCTTCCGAACACTGCAGATCGAGGCGTACCTACTGTGTGTGTGTGTGTGTGTGTGTGTGTGTGTGTGCGCGTCAATACAGCGAACATTCGGCGTCCCCATTGCTTCGCTCGCTGCACACCAACGTAAGTTACTTTCTGGACAGCCTTCGTATTTTAGACCTGTGAATGTCATGCGCCAAATGTTGAACTTTTTAAATGCCGTATAATAATGTGTTAAATGAGTGCCATTCCAGGGTTCCTTGTATAATACATCATTTCTAGTTTATCCATTAGTGGACGTGTAAAGGTAATAGAAAGGTCTTTATTAATTACCATGTAATCTCCTTCTTTTCAGATCAGTGGGGTTATCACAGGCAAGGTTACTGCCAGGCTGGCCTCGGTGCTCACGTTTCGCGGGTGAGTCCCTTAGTATCTAAGTTTTTCGATTATGGGAGACTAAATGTTTTGACTCCTCATTGCTTTGAATTAAGATGACCACGGCGTCAGTCTGATCAGCATTACATTCCATGGCAACAAAAAATACCGGGACCGTAAACTTGAATAGCACTAAGTAATTTAAAAAATAAATAAATAAAATAAAAAATAAACAAATAAACAAATAAACAAAAACACCACACACACACACACAAAATCATGGTCCATCTATTCTCCCTCTCTGTTGTCCAATTACGAGGTTTTCCCATCACCCCCTCTCCCACCCAATGAGCCATTCTTTCAAACCTCCCAACATTCCAAACGGAATTCTCATTCTCCTCTGAAGAGGCCTTTCTCTTTGCAGGCGAAACACCTGGTGTCAGGTTTTCTTAGGCACTTACCTACCCACAATTTTAGTTATTTAATTTTGTTTGTGTGATTGGCGGGTCCCTGCCATAGGAGGAATCCTTGTAAACCCTGAATGAGTGAGTGCGTGCGTTTCACAATGGTTGGATACACCTGAGTGATTGCGGTTTTTTACCGAAGCCCCTTATTTTCCGTTTAGTTATTTCTGTGTGATTGGCGGGTGGGTCCCTGCCATAGGAGGAATCCTGGTAAACCCTGAACGTGTGAGTATTTTTGAATCACAAAGGTCAATGTTTTCGAGCACACCTGAGTGATTGAGTGACTGTGTATTCACGTAAGTTATTTTTGTTTCTTTACATCCTTCATAATTTTTATTTATTTGTGTGATTGATGGGTCACTGACATAGGAGGGATCCTTGCAAACCCTGAGTGTGTGTGTGTGTGAATGTGATTCACAAGAGTGAAAGTTATTTCGTAACACACCCAAGTGATCGAGTGGTTGTAAGTTTGTTTTATTATTTTTATTTATTTTATTATTATTATTTGTTTTGATTTTGTATGTGTGTGTGGTGTTTTTTGTTTATTTATTTATTTATTATATTTATTTTTTTTATTACTTAGTGCCATTCAAGTTTACGGTCCCGGTATTTTTTGTTTACATTGATTCACGACCGTAGCTACGTTCCTTGTATATTTAAATTACATTCCATGTCTCATAAGGAAGATCAATGTGTCGTTGGGACGGAGTAGTCGTTGGAGACTTTTTCACTGTGTCTAGAATATTCGTTTCCAAATCAGATCGTGAATTCAGTCACATTTTGTTTTTGTAATGGAGTGCAATTGGGCGCCTTAGTTTTTTACTCGGGATTTAAATGTTAGCTGCATTGGGGATTTTCAAATTTAATTTGTCGAAAGTGTTAGTACACCTTATATAAATTAAAGTATTGCCAACATAAAAGTGGCGGCCGTTGAAGGAAGTCGGGGACGATAACGATTGAAGAGCGCAGTGCGCACGAAAGCGTGAAACCTGGGTAACAAGCCGGCATTTGTCCACGCCTCGATTTAATTTGCCCCCGGAAGTGTTTTGGCCGGATATTCATGCTCCCTGCCGTCCTTGATCTGCGTCCGCATCGTGTGAGGCGTGGTGTTACTCATTTGTTTGGGCGCCTTGGGATACCTTCTTTCTCGGGAACTTAACCTGGGATCAGGGGCCCGGATCTTGGACTGTTAGTACGGGATGCAATTTAATTGGCTGGGCGGGTGCATGGATGGATATTTGACTGAATATGTTCGCAGGAAAAACTGTTCACAATCACATCCCCTATATCCCCTGCGGAAATATATAAACCTTCCCTTGAAACGGCAGAGACATCTGATTCGCTCATTAATATTAACTTGGGCTCCAGTTTGGAGTTTTCTGGACCGCCGCGCCGAAAGGCACTTTTTGCCAATCACAGAATAATAGTAAGCTAAGGAGCCAAATGAACTCCAGGATCCCCCCGCCCCATTTATAAAAGAGTTTTCATCGTTAGATCGCGAGCGAATGGTTCGGTGACTTGCCTCTCCCCGAATTTGGAGATCTCCTTTGCACAATTTGTGTGAGACCCCACAGCTATTGTATAAAAGTCATATCAGCATAATATTGACATTGCCCTTTTCTTTTTTCAGGACGGACAGCGACTTTTTATTGGAGCTGTAGGAAGTTGGTACTGGCAAGGTATGGAAAGCGTTTCGGCCGGGTATGTAAGTCCTCGTGGCATTCATTCAGTCACCTTTCTCATTCATTCATCTCCTCTTCTTCATATTCTTCTTATGACTTTGCTTTTGGAATTGGTAGTGTACTCCCTTCGTACTACTGTTCGGTGTCCTCTTCCTTGAACTGTTAGTAAAGGTTACATGAGTTGTTGTACCACTCCATATGTTTAATTATGCATATATATATATATATATATATATATATATATATATATATATATATATAATGTGTATATATATGTGTGTGTATATACATGTATATACATATATATATATATATATATATATATATATATATATATATATATTTATTTATTTATATGTATAAATATATTTTATATATATATGAATGAAAACACATGGAATACACGCATCTACATTTCCAATATGTTGTTTAAATGACTTTGGCTAATTGATTGGTACCTTGTTGATGTGTCTTTATTTGCTTTTCAATGTTCTTATTCACTATGCAGATGTATTTTGTGATAAATGTGTGTCAATTAAAAAAAACTACCATGATTTGTAATGCATACTAGCCTGTTGAAGAGGGATGCTGGAAACTGCATACCGATGTCCCTTGCTGTGTCATTGTGTCCGTTTGTTCCGCAACTCTCTCTTAATCTCCTCTAGACGATGCCTCTCTTTGGCATTGCTGGATGTCTGCATGTCGATGATCCTGTTTGTCCATGTAATTAGAAAATTGCATTCATGTTGCAGTTGTTCGTATGTGCATTATTTATTGATGAATGATTAATTTGTTTTATATACTACTAACATTAAATTGGGCTATTTAATATAGAATTGTATTTTGTTAGCTTTGTGCGTCAGCATACAAATCAGCAAATATACGCCACGGTTCTATTACTTCAATATTATAATTCCACACACACAAATTCTGAGAACTGTCCATATCACATTCAATGAAAGTGGTACTGAGTTAATTGATTTATTAATATTTTAGAGTTAATTTGAAGTCATTAGTTTGTATCTCCTCTGCAATGGTGATTACATTGCATGCCAGCATTTCCTAGCTGGAGATCGTTTACATTTGGTGTCAGTAAAGTAATGCGTCTTGAAAAATGTCGAATAAACATAGCCAGCGCAAATTTTAATTTAATCCACCCCATTAAAATTTGGGAACAAATGATTTATCATTTTATGAATTTATTTATCAAGTAAAATATATACGAGTTATGAATTTATGATCATAAATAAAATTTTTGGTCATCAGTTGTCGTTTTGTAAGCAATGTAAGATGTTTGCCACAGTTTTGTTGGTATATACACGTATGTACGCCTTACACTTAAGTCTTGAAAGGTGAGGTATTTTTTTGGCAATGGGCAATCGTTACTCTAGCCCAACGAAAACCAGAAAATTTCTAAATAAAAAGGTTTTATACGATGATGGAATGGATTTGTGCGAAAAGTGGCACTTTCAAATTTGAAAATAGATAATTCATAGTGACATCATGCAGAACATTGTAGGCGAACTAAATTTAAAGTGGTAAACTTAAATTATCAAGATTATATTAGTTTAATTTCAGCTCTTTGTTTTAAAATTTCAGTACTTTTGTCGCCAGAGCCGTGAATTTTCAAATGAACCAAGTCTTCGTTTATGGAACATTCTCTACAAAATAAGCTGAAGCTCAAAATCGTGAATAGCCAAATGGTTTCTTTAAATATGAACTCTGAATATGAAATCCTTGAGACTGTACATCAATCAACAGCTAGACAAATTTTGATCCAAGCCATATGATGGATGGTATGACTGAAATAATAGTTCGTCTATAAACGTACTCTATTTTCAAATGGGAAAAATCATATATCTCCTCTTGTCCTGAATCCTTTAAACGTTTTCCTGTAAGGTACTTGCACAGTGTGTGTCAATTATTAAAAGGGAAATGAATTTCTATATGTTGTGAAATGATATCTTGTTGGTAGAAATGACTTTATATTATTAATATCTGGTGGAACTACATACTCCATTTGAAAACCCAGCTTCATAAAATGTCGTCTCCGGGAATTGTAGATGGTTATTTAAAGTCGAAGCCGGATTTCGAAAATTAGTTATACTGATGGAAGTAAATGGTGTACCCGTATAGGTAGTGCTCTGGATTTTGCACTTTGAAATGCACTGGTTGCACGGTCATGTATTTAAAGTAAAACGTTTAAAAAAATATAAATCATATGAGGCAAGGTCCTTACTTGAGTCGAGATTGGCTTCTTCCGTTTTCCCAAGTTCGTTCCAAACTCCTTACAGGGGGCAGCATTGAGTTACGGTGGCAAAGAAAGAGAGTAGGCGCATTTATTATTTCAATTAGTGCAATTGACGAGGGAGTGAATCAAATTCGCATTCTGCGATCGAAGCGGAGGAGGAATCGACGGTGCCCAAGGAATTGGAAGCGGGACGTGGGAGTCGCCGTTTCATTTTCCATTTGCTTGGATCTGGAATTTCTATTCCGTACGGCTGTGCAATTCCCCTCCATCTCCTCGAACTCTTCCCAGGGCGACTAAGAGCAAATGGAAGGAGGATTCATGCGCTAGCGATGGGAAATGGCATTCGAGTTGGGATGGGAATTGACATGCGCGGGCAATTAAGAGGGAGCGCTGTTGTATTAAAAATGAACAACACCGAATTGTTAAGGATTGAACATCATGTCCCTTCAAAGTGATTTTCTATTTCTTACAACTCTCCATCTTAGGGGACGTGGTTGTCCAGTGGGTTGAGCGCTTGGCTTCGACTCTGGGTGATGCCTATGGGCACCCTCATATTCCCCCAAGCGCAGGAGAGATGATGTGGATTATGTGTGAAAATGATTTAGGCCAGATGACAGTTGTCTCAATTCTCCATTCAATCACCTTCATGAGGGTGCAGACTCTACATGATTTGTATAAAAAGTTTCGGGAAAAGGTTCGATTTATTCGGATATTGCTGCAGTGCCTCAACGTTCTTAAAGTGCCTCCCTTGAGCGTAGACACACTTTTTACAGCGGTTTTTGCACGACTGAAAGGCTCCCTGGTAGGCCGATTCGGAAAGATCCTTAGGGTAAAAGCGTGTAAGCAAGCTTCTTTGACGGCATTTAGGGTCGCATGGTGGTGGTGCCCTTTGAGGGAGGATTTCACTTTCATTGGGAATAGGAACTAGTCAGCTGGTGACGAGTCGGAACTGTAAGGTGGTTGGGGAATCGTCGCGATGCCATTGCAGAACGTCCTCGGGAGCAGACAGACACTCGACTCAGCTCTTGGTTGCCCATCCAAATGCCTTCGGGTGAACAAGTGTAGCATAGACCTTTCATCAAATTTTGCATCACCAAATGTTCAGTAATATAATGGTGTGCACTGTCATCTTATCAATGCCAATACGATCTGCGATCAAAAGCACACTTAACTGACGTGGTCTGAATTCAGCACTCCACTCACATACCAGGAAAGAATCTTTCCGATACTTTTTATACAGACCTTGTGTGCTCTCTTACCTTCAACTTCTTGCCTTCAACTTCTGCACCTTCAACTTTTGACACTAATCTCTTACCTCCTTCCATTTATCCCAAAAACCTTCTTTGTCTCCCCTTCTGCATTTACTAGCCTTGTTCCTTATTCATTCTTTTCACTATTTCATTTTCCTCCACACCTCCACTCCAAAAAATCCTCCAATAAATGCTTCTCTTGCTTCAAAAACACTCCAAATCAGTTTTCACAGGTCTATCATCCATTTTCCGACCATCCCTGCACATTCCTTTCTCCATTTACTCGGTACAGTAGGTTAAAAATCATAGGTGAACAGACAACAGTCTCGTCTTTCCTGCAGATCTCTGCTCATTCTAATTTCCAGCTACTGCATTTGAAATCCTAGTCAAATAGAGATTTCATAATTGGTGGGGTTCTAATTATTTCCCACTCTATTAATTTGTAACACCACTCTTTTGCCCTCCCAACTCCAACAACTCTTTCTCAAAGTTGGACATCAATGATAAAGAGAATTAATATGAAATAGTACTATCCAGTCTGTAGTTTTTTTTCAAATTAGACAATGCACAAGAATCACAATAATAATCAGTTCTGCCTGGCGTACACATGAATGCATCGTATTACTCTGTTTTAAACAGAGGAATCCACATAACACTTTAAAGTATTTTTTTTATTTTCCTTGGAATTTTAGGTCACTTGAATGCCAGGGTGGGAGAAGTGATTCACTGTAGATGATGGACATTAAAGGCTCCACTTGAGGAAATAGAATCTTTTCATACATTTGTGTTAATGCATATTTTATGAACGTTATTTATAATGTGGGCAGGGTATATTGCCAGAAAAAAAACCTATAAACAAATATCTTGACAATCACCAAGATTATAAATCATTGCTCCAGTGCACATAAATAACAGGACTGAGTAAGAAGATGAAAAGAAGACAGTATGGGATCACTTATATAAAAATACTTATCATTAAACCGAGCTGACTTAAAGTAGAAATAGCAACAATCTTTTTTAAGTCAAACTCAAAATTAGCTCACAGTTCAGATTAAACCTTGCAACTCCACCAAAAAACAATAAATAAACCAAAAGAACATTAGTCTTAATTAATGAGTCAAAACGAATCATTAAATAAACTCCTGCTGTAACTAAAGAAGCAGAATGAACTAAAACAGGAGCAGCCATTGCCAAATTGCTAAATTCAGTTCATTAGACCAGGTGTAATTTGCCCTCCGAAGGTCATGCGCATTGTGTGCCAGGTTTAGGCTCCCAGGATAGGTTGCCCTCAAATTCCAGAGTTTACTACCACCATGGGTCATGGGCAACCAAAATAAAGGGACCAGGTGGTATGGTCTTGAAACAAAATATGAGTGAGCAAATTGTAAGGCTACAAAAGAAATGAGAAATTGAGTCAAATGGAGGTATTTCACTTCAATTTCCCTTCAGGTTATTGGCTCTGTTTTCTGGAATGAATGTTAATATCTCCCCCCTGCCTTAAAAGCAAAGTTCCAGCAGCCCAAATGTTGTTGAGTGCATTCTACTCTTACATAGTGTAACTGTAGTAACCATCCGATAGTTATAAAGTGACTAAGCTAATACACACCACTCCACCAAGTTTTTTTACAGGAAATTCCTCCCTTGAAAGTGTTTTTACCAGCCTTTCTTATTTAACTGTTACCTTTCCAAATTGTTGTTTTCAGGCCAACTTTACTCATTAAACACAACACTTCCTCCAGAGGTTGCTGAAGATTTTTCAGTGTATGGATCAGGTAATCATTGCCAAATGGGAATAATTCTATCTTTACTTTTAAATTACCATCTCACAATTTTATAGCAAAAATTTGCAAGCTCCATTTTATTCAGATTTAATTATTTTTTTCACTTTATTTCGATTGAAAAGAATATATGCCATCCCTTTTTCATCTTGTGGGAACTCATCATAATGTCTATTCCACAAGATGGCACATGACTTAATACAGTGCATTTGGTTTGAGGATTTGTTGTTTACGGTCAGTATAGTATTAGTCATAGATGGTGATAAACAGCATAGATAACTGAAATTCATTTGGGAGTAGGATGGGGCAATATTATTCTTCATTTGAACAAAATGTTTATATACGAGGGTCATCCGGAAAGTAGTACCCGTTCGTGCCGCATGAAGTGCTGACGACGCGAGTAGCCGCTGGACGAGGTCAGATAGTTTCAGTGGCTTGTCTGCCTTCTCTGAGCCAAGTTGCGTGACGCTAGCATTGCCTGTGTTGTTTCTGTGATTGTTTACAATGTTTAAAAAAATTGAGAACGCCGCCAGTTGTGAAGTGAGGGCAGTGATTAAATTCCTCAATGCAAGAAACGTTCGCCCATGTGATATTCATCGCCAATTAAAGGAGGTGTATGGAGACAATGTAATGGACGAGTCGTCTGTTCGGCGGTGGTGTCGCAACTTCAACATGGGGAGGGGGAACACACACGACGATGAGCGTTCGGGGAGACCGTCTGTCATTACAGACCAACTGGTGAGCTCAGTTGACGAATTCGTGAGGAACGATCGGCGCGTCACAATTGATGACATCTGTGAGCATTTTCCCAATGTTTCTCGAACAATTGTTCATGAAATTGTTAAACACCATCTGCATTATGCAAAAATTTGTGCAAGATGGGTCCCTCGCATGCTTACAGATGAGCACAAAACCAAGCGTATGGCTGCAGCACTGACGTTTTTGGGACGTTATTCTGATGAAATGAAACTTTCGACCATCCACCGTATAACCCGGACTTGGCCCCTTCAGATTTTCATCTCTTTACAAAGCTTAAAGACTTTTTGGCAGGAAAAAGATTTGACAGCGATGAAGAACTTAAAGAAGGAGTGACCCTGTATCTCAATGAGCTGGCGGCGAAGGACTATGCAGCAGGAATACAGAAACTTGTCACACATTATGACAAATGCCTTAATTTGCTTGGAGATTATGTTGAGAAGTAGTTTAAAGTATCCTCTTTCAAATAAAATTTTTTATGTTTGTTAATATTTACTTTTGTGTCTTTATTTCACGAACGGGTACTACTTTCCGGATGACCCTCGTACTTCCACTAATGTTGAGGGTTTCCACGCAGCACAATGCTTTAGACAGCTGTTAGTATTCAATTTACTTTTTTAACAAAATTATTCTTCCGTATCTATTTTCATTCCATTCTGTTCAGTTCATATCTTTTTCATTTGATGTTTATTATTGAAACTAGCACTAAGTTACAAATGCTGGTAAAGCTATGCCCAATAATAATGGGATGGCATATAATTTGGATGAGGCTTTTGGCAAAGAGTTGATGATGTGAAACCCCATGTCCAAGTCTGTGTCACTATCGGTAAACACCTATTTTTTTGGATTATACTGTAGAAAAATAGAGGACACAGAAAGTGAGTGTCCTATGGCAAAGAAAAGATGAGAGTGTTATCTCAAAAGTAAAGTCATTTCGCAACACAAAAAAAACATGCAAAAATAAAGAAGTCATTGATAAATATCATTGGCAATTAGCCGGAATGGAACTTTCTGAATCAGTATTATTATTAAAATTTATCTTTCTGTATTGACATGTGCCATCACGTGTGGTAGCTCCATCCTCCTCCATAGTAATATCATCCTCCTCTCTTTTTTATCTTGGGTTAAAATTTGTGTGTAAAAGTTAAGATAAAGTGGAGTTAAATGAAAAGACATGAAGTAAGGGGCAGTCTAGTCTATCAGAAAATTCTTATGGGTTTTTCCACAGTAGTGACCCAAATGATGTACTATATAAGGAGTAGTGACATTTAGCCTTATTTTTGCAAAAATAATACAACTATTTACTGCAATACTAGAATTGTATGAGTTTATTTTTTATTGGGTTTTGATTTTTCCAGTTCCAATGAACTTTCAATGATCTTTTGGAATCCTTCTTTAATACCTATATGAACTGTATGATAGCACAACAATTTAACACAAAGACTACAATAAAGGTGTTCCTGGCATTCCTGCACAGGAATACCTTAACACCACAAGGGAAAGGAATTCTGCTAATAGAGGTACAAGGCTAACACACTAATGTCAATATTGTTCCAAGTTATTTCTTCCAGGAAACAAATTACTAAAAAAAAGCAGATTTAGCTTATATTTATCATTTAGTTAATGTACCAAATGCACAATAAATCATAAGGGCTTTGGAATCTTAGTGATGGTGATACCTCAACAAATTTAGTGATAAAAAAATGGTGGTATTGGCTATTCATAAGAAGCAGTGGCAATTCATAATTTTTGAAGAAGCAAAATTAGAATACACTGTCTCAATCTTGAGTCTTGGCAAACTCACAAGGTCAAAAACTCACTCTTCCCAAAATACTTTTGGGACAAACAAAACAAAAGTTTTGGCTCACAGCAGAGCTTAAAAGACCCAATGAATTGCAATTTCACTTGTTTCATGGTTGTATCTTTTATTAACTCCTATTTTAAATGGCATAATGTTAAAGTTTTGAAGAATATAATTTTTATTTATATTTATTGTGGACTGGTATGATTTTACCCAAAATTAGATCACAGCCATCTGTCCTAATTTTGGTTCTTCAAATAGTCGTGGTGGAAAATGGGCAGTCAAATCCTTTATGACTTGTTTGGAAAACATTAAATTGATGCTTTTCAGATATTGAAATTAGATATAGATTATACTTCTAGAACTCGGTAAGAATTTAGAACTCTCTAGAACTCAGTATGAATAAGATGGTTCACATAATTAATTATGCATTCTTAGGATAGCCTTGTAGGTTAACATTTCAGCCATTCTCTGAAATATGTAATTGTCAATATGTGATTGTTGTCTACAGTAATTGAGAAATCCCTCTAAATGTAATAGGTGATTCCTACTGGGGTGGTTCTTGAGTAATTATTGATGCAACCCCCTGAAAATTATTTTAAGAGAAAAAGAAAATGACGTGCTGAAATGAATGTTACATACCAGAGGAATGAATTAATAAAGTGCCATGAGGAGGGAGGGATATGTTGAATGAAAACCTCATTTCTTAAGAAGAAAAGTTTTAGTTTTGGCAAAAGAATTCTTATTTCTTCTTTTCAAATAATTCCCATTTTTCATTTTGTGAAATTGAGAAAGATAAATCCAGAGAAACGTGTGCGTCTTAGAAAGATTATCACCCATACATATACCATTTTCAGGAATGGATCACATGAAAGACATGAATTGTACATGTTTCCAAAATAGGTACATGCAGTCAAAAATATAAAATCGTGTTCTATTCATTGTTTCAGGAGGAACCAAGTCACTCATGTACGTTTTTAATTAATTATTCATTATTTGTCTCTGGTCATATCAGATGACAGAGAAGGTGGTAGAAGGTGATCAGATGCAGTCAGGAACTTATTTTATTACATGGTGTAACAGTAATTGGTGAATGTTTTGTTTGTATAGCTTCTGCACGATGGAATAGAATTAATGTGAATGCACATTAAAATAATTTGTGGCATGATGAAAATTTAATGCTAAAAATTTGTCTTTCATCTACTAATCTTTGTTTTATAAAGAATTATGATCCCATGCCTGTTGTCTGTGAATAGAAATCCAATATATGTTTGCATACTTTTTTTGTCGAAGGAACAATTCGGCAATGCATGACTTATTCCCTACTTTATGCAGATGGACAGATATAATTAAATATGCTTTATTTGGATTATGGCTTGTTTGTAACATAAAGTTCATATTATTCTGGCTTTCATTTTTCATGTGCTTCTAAGGTTTGGGGGTGCATGCATTTTTATTTAATTTATTTTGCCATCATCATTATCCACGACAGCTCTTTGTCCTGGCTTGAAGAATGTTTATAATTCATTTTTGTATTTGAGGTTTAAAACACAGCGACAGGCATAATAAAATCAATCTTAAGTAAATCAAGATTGATAAGCTCAATGCTAAATTATTTTAATGATCAGCACCAAACTTAATAAAACTTACAATTTTAACTTCCAATTAATGCTCAAATTGGGTGTATTTAATAATTTAGCTTATGTCTAATTTCTTTGATAATCCAAAAAAAATTAACAAAGAGAAATTAACATTTTACTTATTTCATTCAGTTGTTATTGAGCATTTTAGTAAAAATTAGGACATGTTCATTATTATCATGCTAATATCATGAAGTCTCAATGTGTCCATTTTGATGGTAAAAGTCGTGAAACTTTGATGAAATCGGTCTTTAAGTAATTGATTGTTCTGCCAATTGGAAAATAATCTTAAAAAAATGGAAAACAATAACTTTCAATTGGAATAACTTATAATGACATTAAATGGTAGCATTTCCCAATTAACTAAGTCAAATCCTAATGCTAAATTTACTTCATGCTGGAATGATTGCATGTGTAGGGCAAGTGTTCTATCAGAACTTGACCAATCGCCTGGAAGTAATGGCCACAAGAGAGGGACCGGCAGCAGACGATGACAGCTACCTCGGATATTCTGTTGCCGTGGGTGATTTCAATGAAGGTGAAGAGAGTGGAGTGGTGGTTGGGATGCCACGTGGAGCAAGCCTCTTGGGAAAGGTAATTTATTTATTTAAGAATTACACAGGCCTACAAAAAAAAATTGTTTTTTTGGTGCCGGGAATCTTTGTGTTGATTTTAACTAAATTTGTAGAGCTGAATCCAAATATGAAATCCGTTTTTATTTAACAGCTCTACTTTTTCAGATATGGCACATCTTACGATTAGTTGTTTTAATGTTTGATATATTCCGGAAAATAATTGTCAAAGTTAAATAAATCTATAAGTATGCATGGAAATATATGGTAAATGAAAATAGGAAAAATATTAAAGACTTTGTGAAACGTGCATACTTGGGATATTTTGGTGTTAAGCTTGGTGACCAAGATAAAACATGGGCACCACAATTTGTGTGTAAAACATGTACTGAACATCTGTGGCAATGGACAACAGGACAAAGGAAAAGTCTAAAATTTGGTGTGCCAATGGTGTGGAGAGAACCTGTGAACCATATTGACGACTGTTATTTTTGCATAGTAAATGTTTGGGAATTAATACAAAAAATCGCCACAAGTGGACATATCCACATTTGCCTTCAGCTAGATGCCCGGTACCCCATTCAGAAGAAATATCGATCCCAATATTTCAGACGTTACCAGATATATCTAAGGAAGAATTTGAGTTATTTGAAAACATTTCTCATTCTATTGACGATAGTGGCAGTGACTACGAGGGGGTATCAACAATTCCTCAACTATTTAATCAAGATGAACTAAGCGATCTTGCTAGAGAACTGAACTTATCGAAGGAAGCATCCGAACTACTAGCATCAAGACTGCATGAAAAGAATTTACTGCAACCCGGTACAAAAATAAGTTTTTATCGCACAAGGGAAAAGGATATGCTACCCTTCTTTACTCAAGAAGACAATCTTACATTTTGTTTAGACGTTAAGGGTCTTTTGGAAAAAATGGGACTACTATCACAATATGATGATAGTGATTGGCATTTGTTTATTGATAGCTCCAAGCGTAGTTTAAAATGTGTACTTCTTCACAATGGTAACAGGTTTGGCGCAATACCAATCGCTCATTCAACTAAAATGAAAGAAGAATACGATACAATAGCATTGGTCTTACAGAAGATAAAATACCAGGAACATCGCTGGGTGATTTGTGTAGATTTAAAGATGGTGAACTTTCTTCTTGGGCAGCAAAGTGGCTACACAAAATATCCTTGTTTCTTGTGCCTCTGGGATAGCAGGGACAGACAAAACCACTGGATTAAGAAGGAGTGGCCTAAGAGAGAAAACTTGGTTGTTGGGAAAGAAAACATCATTGCTGAATCTTTAGTTGAAAGAGAGAAAATCATCTTACCGCCTCTACATGTTAAACTAGACCTAATGAAGCAATTTGTAAAGGCTCTTGACAAGGATGGACCATGCTTCGGCTACTTAAGACTAAAGATGCCCCATATAAGTATTGAAAAACTTAAAGCTGGTATTTTTGAGGGGCCACAAATCAGACAACTTACAAGGGATCCTGCTTTTGTCGAGTCAATGAATGAGATTGAAAAAATTAGTTGGATGTCATTTGTTGAGGTCATAAAAAATTTTCTAGGAAATCACAAAAGTGAAAATTATATTGAGCTGGTAAACATTATGCTCAGTAACTTCAAATGACTTGGATGTAATATGAGCACAAAAGTTCACTACCTACACAGCCACTTTGACAATTTTCTTGGAAATTTAGGAGACACAAGTGAAGAACAAGGTGAAAGATTTCACCAGGATATAAAAACAATGGAAGCTCGCTACCAAGGAAGATGGGATAACCATATGATGGCAGATTACTTCTTGTGCTTAAAACGAGACTTTTTGAACAAAGTGCACTCAAGAAAATCGCGCAAAAGAAGCTTCCGATGTGTTGAGTGATGTTTTTATGTATTTTTTTCTTTTCAATTTGTTTTATTACAGTAAAAAATTTTAGTATTTGTGTTCAATTGTATTGTAAAATTCTGCTGTGTTTGTGGGTGATTTAACAGCCCTAGAAATAAATCAAGTCTTTATATTTAGTGGGTTTTATTATTAAAATAATATTCCCATATCATCATGTAGAAGATTTTTTTACGTAAGTAACAACATATCAATATCTTGAAAACTATAGCTAATAAGAAAAAACTAGTGACATAATTGGATTAAGCACCCCAATTGTTCTTTAAATCAGCATTAAAAGCTCCGGCACCAAAACCACTGTTGGCCTGTGTTATCGTTGCAATTAGGCAAATGTGTTGGTGGCAACGGTCAAGTCTGGTCAGCTGTCACTCATGACATCAACATCTATTAATACATGATCTTACAATACATAATAATAATATGTTAAATGACATGGACATATATACATCACAAGAAGAACAGATAGACAACATAGTTAGACTAGATACTACTAGACATAGATCTTTATGTATAGCCTCATTCGCTCTCACATCAGAAGCTTTACTCATGGGAAAAAATTCATAAGGTATGCCCAACAAATTTAAAATCTAATTGTTCCCATTCCTTGGTGATAAAACTGACCACAGCTATCATGTTTGATTGTTCCTTAATTATTATTATTACACTTTAGGTTTTTTATTGACCCTATATTTTCTGGAAAAGTGATTTATCCTTAATCTCTAAAAAAATTTTTCCAAGATTCTCTTCCTAATCAGGAGACTTAAAAGCTGTGTTCCCGAGGAACATTTGAGACTTGCCTATTTTGCCTGTTTCCAAAGTCACCTAAGTTATGGCCTAAGGCTTTGGGGACATGCAAGTGGCACAAAAACCCTGCTTTGCAGGGTTTTTGTGCCACAAAAGCAGTTGGCATTATTACCAGCTCTGGCCATCATGATCACTGTCTTCCACTATTTGTCAGGCTAAGGGTGATGATGGTCTTTAACATATACATTTACCAGTGCTTAATTCATGTAAAAGACAATGTAAATAACTATGTATTAAGAGGCAATATACAAAGCCATACACATTTTTATAATAATAGGTTAAGAAATATGTTAGACATTACCCAATACAGATTGTCCAGAGCCTTCAATTAGTTGGATAACCTTTCCTTAAAATTCTGTAACAAACTTCCCCACGCTACAGGCTGTCTAGCTATAATAGGTTCAAAAATGTAATTAAGGATTGATTGGTTTCAAACTCCTTGTATTCTTTAATTGAATATTTTGAACTGGACTTCTCATGAGTGAAATTATGAAATGTGTTTCTCTTCACAGTAGTAATGAATGTATGTTATTTATGTGTTTCTCTAATGATGACATCTACATGTATAGTGGCAAGTGCTGTGTTCTTTGATGAATGAAGATTATTATTAATATTATTTTTTAACTATAGATATGTAAGTAAATTTCAGCATTGATTTTTCATTTTCTTGTTATTTTCAAAATCATTTTAGGTGATGGTATTCACTTGGAATTTGACAAACTTACAAAACATAACGGGTACTCAGCTTGGTGCTTACTTTGGCTATGCAGTGTGTGTTTCTGACATGGATGGAGATGGGTTGGATGACATCATTGTGGGTGCCCCCTTGCACTCAGACTGGGAAGACAATGAAGGACGATATGAGACTGGCCGCATTTATGTTTATTATCAGAAAGGAGAAGGATCTGAGGTAGGAGTTGAAACATGGATTGATAAAAAAGAATTTGGTCTGTTGTGACACTGGACAGTTCACCTCAAATTTCAGCATTTTTGTCAACATTTAAAGTTTTAGATATTTTTAGAAATAAAATCTTTTGGCATTATGTCCTCCCGACTTAATAAACTTCAAATTTTAAGCATTTTTAATAAGTAAATTATTTATTCTTTCATTATTTAATAAAGGATTTACTCTCAAAATGAGAACAGGAATAAGGAGACATATTTGGTGTTACTTCTATTGGAATTAGCATGAATACAGATGACCCTAATGGATTTTAATCCTCCAAAATGTTTAATATATACAGGCACCTGTACTGTATGCAACCAGAATTATGTGGTAAATTTGACTATTTCTCTTTTGTGGTTTAATCAGTTAAATATGTGCCCTGCCTTGCCCTGCTTTCAAATGAAGTGGATGCTAGCTTGAAATTTGTGAGAAATAGCATCAAAAATAAATTTGCAGCAAATTCCCACAGTTATGTGTTGAGAAATAATCTAATCTGGAATATCTTATTTGAAATAGGAAAGTTTGACATGAAATTACACAGCCTATGTCCCAAAGAATAAAATTAGAAGTGGTAGATATAGTTATGTTTCTGAGAGTGCCTAACTATTGCTAAAACTTGTGATGTTCTTATGTTAAATTGCCAGGAATTATTGTGGAATATTGAGTTTTGCCAAAAAAATTCTGTTGTAGAAAGTGACTCACGGCCTGGGGAAAATATCTGTATTTTTTAAGGGTCCTATTTGAGTAAATGGATTCAGGAAAATGTTTACTCTATAAATCAATGAGATAGCTAAAAAATAAAATAAACAGAAAAACCAAATATTTAAAAAATTGCATTGACAAAGTAAAAATGTTCGCTATTGTGCTCATAGTGTTGAGTATCATTAACACAAAATAAAAGTTACTGAATAGTTTCCTTGTTTTCATTTTCCTGAAAAGTTACTGTTAGTATTGCTTCTGAAGTTTACTTGAAGCAGATATTTTTATCTCAAATAATAATGTCTGAAGAAGCATGAAAACCTATCTGTTATTAAAAGAGAGACATATATGTAAGAGCTAATGAATTTTAATGAAATCCAGCAAATAATATGCAATCTGATCTGTTAAAATATGTTATTCCAGAAAAAATTCTCCAAGTTTGACTCACGGGATGGGAAGAACTCAAAGTCTCGCTTTGGTCTTGCTTTGAGTGGGCTTGGTGACATCAACAAGGACAAGTTTAAAGGTGAGATATTAATCATGAAGCTTGAGTCATGATGCTTCAGTTGCAAATTAGAATAACACACTGACTATTTAGCCTTGAATAGGGAGCTGTGATTTGACTGTTGGTGCATCATATAACACAGCATTCAGGGGGCAAATTTACTTTTAATTTGATGGCAAATTTTGATTGCTATAATAGTTTTTTTGAATATTTTTCCTCGGGATGTGAACCATGTATTAAGTAGTTGTGCATGATTTTTATTGGTACTCAAGTGGATGCAGAAGATCATCCTCCGTTAAGATGGCTTAAAAATTCAACAAAATGCTATAAAGCTGCATTGTCTTGGCAAGTGGTTGTATCCAAACATGAAGACAACGTTTGTCTGGATATAAAAAGTAGGTGGCAGCACCCTTCTTCATAGTTTTACTGAAGAGGAGGTCACAATAGTGTTTGCAACAACTCACATTTCACTGCAAACGTCATACCAACTACTTCTAATAGCTGCAGCACTGCAATGTGGGAGACATTGGGAAACTAACGCATTGCCATCCCAAAGAGTAGCAACTCAATGTTCTTTCTCTTTTCTATTATTTATTGGAGTAATAGACACAACAACCCTCTGGAAACTTCCTTACTTTGACCCTGCAGTTAGTAGGGAAAATAATCTCCAAATAAGAGGAGGGAAAGACTTGTGGAAGTTGAAGAGTTTTCCTATTTAGACACCAAGGTCACTTTCATTGGAAGAAGCAAGAGGGATAATATTAAACAGAATAAGAATGGCAAAGTAGGCAATCAGGTTTTATTCGGGCTAGATTGAGACAGTGGCAGTCCCTTCTTTCATCTAACCCATCGTCAAATACACTCAATGAAAATATAATTATATTTGAGTGTTAAATAATATAAAAGAGAAATATATAGTGACAATTGATTCACAGTGAATATGCATGAGTACAAAGACTAGAAATACATGCACAATTGTGGGAAAAACATAAGGAATTAGGATTTTATCCTTCACGAAAAAACCCACTGCAGGAAAACACCCATAAATGAAGAGGAAGGGAAAACAGATGAATAAATGATGAATAGATGAAGGGAAAACCTGCGAAAAACTACATTTAGATAATTCTAATGTTATAATTTGCCAAATTAAAAAAAAGCAATGCATGACAAGTAAGAGAAGAGGCAAAAGGAGAACAGATGTACACATAAATTTGGAGAAAAATTAATTATAATAATATTAATAATAAAACAGTAAGAAATAAAAATAAATGAAAAAATATTACTACGGTATGATTGAATGATATTATTATTATTAGTAATCTACCGTTTAAGGTTGGTTTTTGGATAGACACAACTATCAAATAAACATTTTGTGGCTCCCGACCTAGCAAACTAATCTATATCAGGTCCCTCTTCATCTCGGTGTACTTCTTTCCTCCCTTCATCCCATCCAACATCCCTACCCTGTTCCTGCCCTTACCTCGCTTGCCCAACATTCTCCCCTCTATTACCTTCTTCAACATTCCACTACCGCTCAATACGCCTTTCATCCATTTTTCCTGCCTCCATACGATTTCTCTCAACAAACCCCTCTCCTCACCCACCATCTCTAGTACTTGCTCATTTGTTTTCCTTTCGGTCCATTTCACCTTCTCTAGTGCAATTCTTCTCCTTACGTCCCTACCACTTTGACCATATTGGTCCAAAACACTTCCGAGATATGTAAACTGCTCTACCTGGTCTATTCTTTCACTGCCTATTTTAATATTTAGCTTAGCCTTTTTCTTTCTGGAAAATCGCATAACCTTTGTTTTATTAATATTGATTATCATCTTATATTTATCGCACTGAACCTCCAATTCATTCAGCAATGCTTGCAACCCCTTGGCTGACTGAGCAAGTAATGCTTGGTCATCAGCAAACCTAACCGATTTTACGAATAAACATTTCAACAGTTCCACTGAAATGTTTTCAACCCCTACAGCCATATTTGCTTTCATCTTCTTGAATGCCCTTTCTATTTCATCATCGAGTATGCCTGGACCTAAGCTGTCTTCTTCTACGTCATGTTCCTTTTCTATGTCTAACCTTGTCGGCCTAAGTTCTTTACCAAAAAGTGTTTCTATATATTCCTTCCATCTCTCTTGGATTTTTCCTGGTTCAACTATTATCTTACCCCACTTATCTTTAACTATTAGCACAGATCTTGCCTTCCTACTTCCCAATAATAACTTAACCTTGCTGTATAGAACACATATTTCACCCTTCTTCTGTAAACTTTCCATATCCTCGCATTGCGTTTTCCACCATTCTTCTTTTGCTTTATTTGTGGCCCTTCTCAATTTATTGCTTAACTCTTTGTACTTCGTTTTGCCTAATTCTGTGCTTACAGTCTTCCATCTTCTTCTCTCATCCATCTTTGCAATCATCTCATCTGTTACCCATGGTTTCCTTATCCTTTTCCCGTTAACGGTTCGATTGAATGATAATTTAAAAAAAAATATTTTTCAACTAAAACCCATCCCAGAGGTGAGTTTTTAACAGAGGATTAATACATACAGTAGATATTTCTGACTAATAGTTGTGTGAATTAGATACAACCGTAAGCTTCTGAAGTGTTTTACTTGCAATACTGCTGTGATTTTCAACCATGAAAAGCAAGTAATGGTCAGTTTAGGGAATTATGAGGGAATGAAGAGAATGGATTGGAGGATTGCTACCAACCAATCTTCATAAGATTGGTTGTTTGGCCAATCAATTCATGATGATGACAGTTAGGGAGAGAATGCATTAAACCACCAAGGGGAACAGGAGCAAGCACATCCTTGAGAGTACCAGGGAGGCAAAGGTACATCTATATGACTCAACGCCTTATAGATCCGAGACCCAAGTTTTGAACATGCTCAATCTCAAAAATGTATTTGTTCTTGTTTTGCTGATTTTTAAAGTTAATTCCACTTGTATAATTTTTCTTGAAATTTCTAGATATTGTTGTGGGTGCACCATATGATGGGCCAACTGAAAGGGGGGCCGTGTACATCTATCATGGTTCGAGCTCGGGAATCAGGGAGAAGCCTTCTCAGGTAAGAAGCTCATGCTGTGGGAAGTTTAAATGTATTTGTATTGAAAAGAGCCGGTGACATGATGGAGTGCCCACTCTCTCCTCCTCTTCTGAACATTTGCTGAACTCTCTCCCTGACCTTTGCCATCTTCTCCCAACATTGCACTCTTTTGTACTTTCTGGGAGGTTAGTTTGAAAGATTCTCATAATTACCACCAGATGTCAGTGCTAGCACAATGAATTTCCCATGTATTAATAGGTAATCCTTAGTATGTGCCCTGGGAAGAATTCTTTTGGATTTGATTTGTCTATTTAATTGGTGTAGTGGGTGGTTATATATGTTTCCCATTACCATTCATTCATTATCCTTTGAATTATTTTTAATAGTTTTCTGAAATTGCCAATGTATTGTATCTGAATGTAATTTCATGAGTCAGGCTTCTCAGTTCCTTACCTTTGGTTGATCAATCAAAAAAGTAAGATTTTGATAAATCTGTAATAATTTTGCTAGTGGGAAGTGGTTCATGATTTGTAAATATGAAAAAAATACAGGAGCACATTAAAAAGTACATGTATCTTTGTGGTTGACGAAGAAGTAGTCCAAATCTAATTGAGTGGGAGTGACAGTGATACCAACAGGGCAAGCAATATGAAAATATTCTTGTCCCATCCATGTGCCCAACAAAAAAAAATGGTCATTAACTGGCATGGATTAGTTGAGAAATGAATACAGAAGTAATCGATAAGAATTATTTTCCTATTTCTGTACTGTGTGCACCCTCTAAAGGTAAAATGGTAAATTAAATAAAAGAGTTGATTGGTCACTGGGTGCCTAACTTTTTGCCTTTCCTTTATTTTTTCAATCGCACCGTGTCTATGTTTTAATAGTTAGCAAAATGAAAATAGGAGTAAGTTGGGTTGTCTGATGGCATGAACCCACCTCTCCCTTCTAGATAATTTTTGCTGAAACTGTCAATGGTCTCCTCACCACTTTTGGATTCTCTGTCTCGGGTGGAATGGATTTGGATGACAATGAATATCCTGACATTGCAATTGGAGCCTATGAATCAGACACTGCAGTATACCTCAGGTGAGGAAAAAACTTTTGAGAAATCCATCAGCTGCAAGCTTACCAAAGTTTTGTTTCTTTCTTGATGTGCAAAAGTAATGTCACAGCAGTTTGAGGAGCCCATGAACAATTATGATATGGACAAAATGTATATTTCAAAAAAGGTGTTTGGACATGTAATCCTCCTCCATGTTCACTGACAATTTTACATGTAACACTAAGCTGACAGTATTATATAAAATTAATTTTTTGCAAAGTCAAATATGTGCATAATAAACATAAGATTACTCTTGCATTGAATGGCACTCAATTTAGTGTTGAGATATCAAATCGCAAAAAAAGAACTTCAACAGCTATTTGTGGTGAATAGTTTTGTCTACTCTTGTGTTTATGTTATGTTAGTCCATGGTATGTGTAAAACTTGAGTTTGCTTCATGTCATTTCTTTTGCTGGAGCATCATTGAATTTTTTAATCAAAGAGGGTGGCTTGTAAGTAACATGTTGTGCATTTATATGATTTTGTTATATTTTGGGTTAGAGATATGCTTTAGGCATTATATTTTATAAGCTTTCTGGCAAAACTTGCCATTTTAAGAAGAAATTTGGAAAAACCTCACTCAGACTACATGTAATTAATGTAGACTGTACTAAAATGGGGTGTGGATTAAATAAAAAAAATCAGAATCCCCAGGTATCCCCTTGCCCTCACCCCAAGTGATGATTCAAAATTATTCCCCAATTTTATCTCAAATTGTACAATTTTATAATGGCTGATGCACAGTTTAAGGAGTTTTTTCTCACCAGTTTAGTTTCACTGAATTTTGGTAAACAAACAAGTATGAACATAAATCTAATAATGTTACAGAACTGGGGTCGCATGAAAAAATTGTTTACTTAAAGAGGCCGCTTGGTGATGATACAGATTTTCATGATTGATAGAGCTTATAGGGAAATGCGAATAAGAGAATGGTTCTTCTCTCCTTAATTCCTTAATTATTTACGAACATATGAATATTGTGTAAATTTTGAGGGCCTATCCAGAGTGTAACTTACGTTTTGACCTAGTGTGGTGGTGGGTTGGACCAGAGCCACCATCTTGTTTTTTAAGCATCCCTAAAATCAGTATGCATCCTATTGTGGTAGTGTGTGCACACTCTGGTTCTCCTACTTTGCCCACATTGCAAACTGTTGAAATATGCACTGCAGTAGAAATTCCCACGAGTTGTGAAGTGCCATCTATCATTAGGTTTTTAATTGAAATCCATAGGCAACTATGTTAAGTGTAGGGAGATGGAATAATGAGTGAATGTAGAGTGAGGAAGTGATGCATTCAGTTAAAAAATCACCACAAACGCCAATATTCCTGACAAGAACTGCAGTGGTTGGTCTAGCCTTGTGACAGATGCACTAATGGTGGAAATCAACGAAAAAATACATGAAAATCTCCAATTTGTGATAATGAATCTCTCACTGGGTATGGCTTGCAAACATAGTTCTTTGAGAGTAACACAGAATTTCATGCTGGTTTAAACAAGTGGTTAAAATGTAAGGTGGGAGATTTCTTCTGAGACAGAATTGAAAAGATTGTATATCATTGTGATAAATGCCTCAATTTGAATATTGACAATGTAGAAAATGGTTTAAGAATATCCCTTTCAAAAGTATGTAATATAACTTTGTTCAATCACTAGACTCGCATTTTATTTCAAAATGTTAGCTACTTTCTGGACAGGCCTTTACCATCCTGTGACAAATTTCATTTGTAGCTAATTAAACCCTGGTTTTATTGGGCTCGAAGTAACTTTTCAGGAGTTATCTATTCATTTTCTTTGTTATTCTGGAACACAGACAGTAATATTTGACTCACCAGGCAATAACCAAGCAATGGAAATAAACAAGCTATGGCTAAAATATTGGGTTTTTGCACCAGGAATCAAATTAAAATGTGAAATTTATGCCTAAACTTCTTGTTTACATTAACCCTTTAAGTTCCAAAGTCACTGTGAGCAACTGTAGTGAATTTTTCCAAAAATGCCAACGTCGCTCTGGTTGACTTTTCTGTCAATTGCTATAATTGTAATTAACAATCTTCATGCTTTATTTTCTTTTTTGTGCCTCAGTTTTTAAAATTATTGTTAACTTTCAGCAAATTGTTATAAATAATAATATGTTGTACAGATAATTTTTGCATGAGATTAAAAAATTACACTAGGCACTCAAAGGCACTCAAACTATATATTTTAATCTATTTTCTCAGTTTTTTATTTTACTAAGTACCCAGCGCATATAATTTCATATGAGTCTATATAAAGGGAATCTCTTCTCCTATACGAGTATACCCTAAATATTTCATGTTCATTGGGCCTTTCGAAGGAAAAACTCTCCTGAGACTGAGAGGCTTCCAAATCAAAGCATTCTTTTTTCATTTCAAATAAGATGATGATAAATGCAACTGAGAGTTTTAAAGGTAATACTTCAGAATATTAACTTTCATTAATTCTTAATCATGAGTGAAAAAGAAAAAAAGTCTAGAAATTCTTACTATCAACTACTGTCCTGTAATTTGACACATGGGAAAATTCGAGGAAATATGAAAAACCAATGGACAGTATCACTTTTTTCATGTAATTGAATATTGATAAAATGACAGTTTTATAATGCTGTTTTGAAGAAAACATGTTATTAGTAAGAGAAAAATTAGCTTTGTAGTAAAACACTATTATGTAAAGGTTTCTTTTGTCATTCTTCATTTAAAAAATAAAAAGGATAAATATACAAGGTTTGTATAAAAAGCACCGATGACAATTTTTTCCTGACTTGTGTGCATGAAGTGCTGAATTCAGACCATCGGTTAACTGTGCACATGATTGCAGATTGTATGCAGGTACACAAGATGACAGCATTTTCACTGAAAATTTTGCTATTCAAAAGAACTGCGCTTAACTCGTCCTGAAGGTCTTGATGGATAACCAAAGAGCAGAGTCAAATGTCTGCTTGCCAAGACCTTTTTCAACCAAATCGCAATGATTCCCCAAACCCCTTTAAGTCCTGACTTGGCACCAGCAGACTACTTCCAGTTCCTTATAAAGGTGAAATCCTCCCTCCCTCAAAGAACACCACAATGGCACCCAAAGTGGCATCAAAGAAGCTTTGAGGCATGCTCTTAAGAACCTTCCAGAATCTGCCTACCATTGATGGGAAAGCTAAAGTGTGTCGACACTCAACGGATGCACTTTAAAGAATATGAGGCACCGTAGCAATGTCTAAAATCTTATTTTTCCAAAACTTTTGCTGATTCTTTTTATAAAAACCATCTATACTCTCATAGGGAATATTTATCTTGTGTTGCAGTAGGTTGATTCAATTGACTAATCACTCTCTCTTCCTGTATTTTATAGAGCTCGACCTGTGATCACCATGGATGCAAAGCTAACGTTTCACTCTGAATCGAAGCAAATATCCCTCGATGAAAAAGAATGTCGGCTGCGTGATAATACTCCTGTTTCGTGCACCTTTTTGAATGTTTGTTTGGAATACAGTGGAGTTGGTGTTGACAGACGGCTTGGTAAATTTTAATGAAATCCAGTGAAATAAATCTTTCTAGAATGTATGCATGCTGTATATTTTGAGAAAAATAGTTGATACTGAAGTAGCATTCCATTACTATTTAGGTTTGAAGCTTCAAACATACATAAAAACTATTTTTGCACCTATTCATCATTGTATTTAGAAAGTGCTTAGTTGTTTGTGTACACCAATAAGCACTGGGTACAAAAAGCTCTGTTTTCATGCATCCAGTTTTGAATTCCTTTTATGCATTGCCCTTGTGTCGTATGGCCTCTCTATGACTGTGGCACTGCTGGATGGAGACAGAAGGCTGTAATGACCCCATGTTTCAATTAAAGTTGAAAAAATGACAGACAACAGGCCTACATTTTTACCTGCCATGAGAGTTTATCGGGTTGTGTAAAACATTTATAAAATTTTGCAACTTTTTTGGCAGCAACTATCTGTTTTGATTGGCCGCACTGGTTGCAGTGCTACAAAACTGGTTTCATGGAAATTTTTTTTGTTCAGTGCTGTGAAAAGGTTAGAGAAAATAAAGTGATTGCCTTTACCTTTACAGATTTTGACATTCAGTACATCTTGGACTCGAAGAAAACACGCGAGCCCAGAATGTTCTTTCTGAATGAAGAAGGTCGAAATATCATTAATCAAACAATCAGGCTAGACAAAGGAGGTTTGATTTGCAAGAATATGAATGTTTACATCAAGGTAAGTCAATAATATCTTTTGGCAATAGATATAGATGTCGGGCATCTCCATGATTTTATGTATTATTCTAAGGGTTTTAAGTAGGTTGTTGGTTGCAGGTCTAAAGTGATCAATAGGACTTTCATTCCAAGCTTTCAATGCTTATTTTGCTGGACCATTGGGAAATGTGGGAAACCGGCTGATTCGCATTGGGCAGCTTAAAATCAATACCCAATTTCTATTTTATATTATTTTTCATAACATTTTGTGTGTATATAACATGCATTTTTTGACACGAGTTTTGACTGTAATGTGCCTGCTAAATATCCAATTGCAAGAATAGTTATATAAAGCTGTATTATTATTTATAAAAGTTCTTTTTTTAAATATTAACTTTACAAAGCTATGCAATAAGTGGAAAAAATATATTAAAATTACAAATGAAAATAAGTGTAACATGGTTTGTAATCACGAAATCAAGGCACTAGGTGCTTATCACAGGTTTTCAATGATCTTTTAAACTAATCAGATACTTAGCTTAGATTTAAAACACAGTGGGTGCAATTTCTACTCATGAAGTTTGCATAAATTGCAAATTCTTAAAATAAAAATCACCTGAGGCACAGGCAATATTTGTCGAGGAATCTGATCTGGTTATCAACCTTCTCAAAGGGAATATTGACCTTAAAGAAAGTTATGAGCCAAAATAAGAAGCCAAAAAGAAATATTTACTTGCATTAAGAAGGAGAGTGTAATGTCTTAAAATGTGTGTTAGAGAGTCAATTTTTTAATTTTAGGGAAGATAGTAAATGTGTTAGTTATGTGAAATCACTTCCTTGATGTCGTGCACAATTTTTAAAAGATAATGCTGCACCAAGATGGTACTGCGCGGATGTTAGAAAATCATTACAACATCACAGGATATGTCATGCCAAGATGAAGCAAATTAGGGGTGATATCTCTACCGACAAAAGGAATGAAATCACTTCTGATTACATGATTCAAGGGTGAATATCAAGAAGGAATTTGGAAAGTGTTAAGTGAATTCAAAAGGAAAAAATAGCAGAAAATTTGAAAGGGAATCGGAAAGTACCTGGGTCATACATCAGAGATGCTCAGGGAAGAAATAAGTCTACAATTTATTCACTCAAAAATGATGAAGGTGAAGAGGTACCAGCAGTTTGGAAAAGGACAACTTATTAAATTCCTTCTTTCAAAGCATCTTCAACAATGTCTCACCAAATGCCTCCGATAGCTATCAAATTGTGCTGGCCAACCTACGCCCAAAATTGAAATCTCATATGATGGAATAAAACATTTGCTGAAAAATATGAATCCTACGGGCCCGATCAAACACCCACTTGTATGTTTAAGGAACTAGTGTCAGAGGTTTTCCCTGTACCTAGAAATCTTATTTAAGAAATTGCTAGTAGATCACAAGGTTCCCAGAGATTGGAAAACTGCTAACGTAATACCTAAATATGTTTAAAAATGGAGAAAAGGAGAAACCAAGCCATTACAATTTCCCTGCCATGCAAGGCTATGGGACACATTGTTCCTAGTTTGATTGTGATACAACTCAATAGTTAGGAATTATTGATGCAAACTCAGCATGGTTTCCAAAAGGGTAGATCCTGCAAGACACAACTTGCGCTTTTTGTTCATGAATTCTTATTTTAGGAGAGAGCCAGTGGGCATGGTTTTTCTAGATTTAAAAAGCTTTTGATAAAGTGTCTCATGGTAAACTGCTCACAGCATGTGGTGTGATAAAATTATTATGGACTTAATTAGAGACTTTTTGAATGGTTGAATACAAAGAGTAGTTAGAGGTCTGAGGGTTGCTATTTATATTTTGAGCCTAGACAACACTAAGCCAGCCACTAAGGAGCCATCTGAATTTTCCATCTGAAAGTTTGACCCTTTTAATGCTAACTTTCTTCAGCACATTTTGTTGTTTGATCATAACTTGTGTAGTTTACAGTGACTCAAATATTTTGTTTCAGCGAAAAAATGGAGTTAATCCGTGAGCACTTTTGTGCGATGTCATTTTATGACTTTTGACATGGATTATCAAGACAGGAGTGCATCGATCAACTTATTTCCACTTTTGGCGATCAAGTCTTATCCTTTGCCACTGTGAAACACTGGTATAACGAATTCCATCATGGCCGCTGTTCGCTCAGTGAGGAAAGTCATGAAGGTCGTCCAAAATCAGTTCTTGCACCAGAAAACATTGATGCAGTGCAAGAACTAGTAAAGGAAGATCCTGGCCAAATGTGACTTATCATGAGATTGAGACATCCTTTGGGATTAGTATGACAAGCATCAATAAGATATTGCATAATATCATCATCAATAAGATTTAGCTGTGAAAAAAGCTCAAAAAGATGCTCATGTCAATTGGTGCAAAGAAATGCTAAACAAATGCAATCGTGGTGCATCAAAAGCCTTGTGTAACATCTACACAGTTGACGAATCTTGGATTTATTCATATGTGCTCGAAACAAAACAGAAATCCACTGTATGGGTCTTTCAAGGCAAGTCAAATCCAACAAAAGTGATTCATATACAAAGGGAATCCAAGCAAATTATAGCCTGTTGGACATTTGGCAACGAAAGATCATTCGTCTTCAAGCTCTCACAGATTGGCTGAAACAACTGCCTATTTGACTGGCCAAAACGTTGAATTGATGGGTCATGTCAGGTACAGGTCACAGTCCTGATTTAACACCAAATAACTCCTTTTGTTCCCATTTATCTAGAAAAAATTGCATGGCCAATGTTTTTCGGCGCCTGAAAAAGCCATTGATGCATTCAAAAACCACATTTTGGAGGTACCTCTCAATCGAAGTTGAAAAAATGTTATGAAAATTGGTTCGAGCGCAAGCAAAAGTTTATTGACTATCATGGAGAATACTTCGAAAAACAATCAAGTCAATTGTCAACAATAAATTAGTCTTTTCATTATTAGGCTGACAATATAAATAGCAACCCTCGTATTAGCTCTAATGCAACAGAAGTCACATCAGGTGTTCCCTCAGTCACATCAGGTGTGAAAGTGTGCTCAGACCTCTTAATTCCTTCTATTATGTCAATAGCATTAACTCCATGGTTAATGGTAAGAAACTTTTATTTGTCAACGATGCAATGGTTTACAGAGATATCCATATTCCTGAGAGGAAACCAGCTTTAGCAGAGAGGCTAAATGCTATACAATGCTGTTGTGACACATGACAATTAGAATTAAACTTAACAAAATGCAAAGTGATGAATTTTTGGAAAAACACCTACTGCATTGGGAACACCGAAATGGAATGTGGAGATTCGATTAAATACTTAAAGGCGTTACCTTCAATCACGACCTCTCCTGAGTGAAATAGATATGGGGAATATGTGGACAAGTTAATAAAAAATTAGGATTTATTAGAAGAGTACTGGGTAAATGTGATGAAAAGGTCAAAGAAGAAGTGTTATATTTTGCTGTTGAGGTCTCATTTAGAATATGCTGCAAGTATATGGGATCCTGATGAAGTTGGATTTATTGGCGAATTGGATCGTCTGCAGCGTTGAGCAGCTAGATTTGGAAAATTTTGTTACGATAATTTTAGTAGCATATCCAAAATATTAGAGGAGTTAGACTGAGAATCACTCATGGGGTGGAGGTTAAATTACGGATTGAATCTCTTCCATAAATTTTTAGCATGTCTCTTATGCAATGATGTTGAATTAGAGATCTTATGTAGAACAATTAGATGTAAGGTGAATAATATAACATTTGCTTGATTGTGCTAGGAAGGAAAGGTGTTTTGGGTCAACCATAGTCTGGTGTGGAATAATGTATGCCACACACCTCAGAAGTAGCTTGCAGGACACTAAAAAAATAAAAGTTTCTGTGATTCTCTGATCATTCACAAATTCCTCTTCCACTTGTAAAACCTTAGCTTTCGTTGTTAAATCCTTGAAACTCCACTACTCTTTAGCTGCCTCTGCTTTTACCTCTTCAGCCAACTCCATTTTATGGGACTTAGAAGATGTGTGTTTCTTAAAGGGAATATTCCTCAAGATGAGCATTACATCCAAGCCATCATGTGAAGTTTACTCTACAACAGTTCACTAATCTTGTAAACCACCCCAAAACCATGTGTAAAACATTTCAGGCACATTTTATAAATGTATTACACTTGGTATATTAAATGTATTGTATACCTTGTGCTCTATTATACGTGATACCATTCAATTGATTATTATTATTAATACGTAATCTACTGGTTAAGGTAGGTTTTGGATGGATACAACTACCAAATAAATATCTTGTCCCTCCTAACAAAACACAGTTTTGGAATATGTACAAACAAGAAGAGTTAGAATGTTGAATCTTTTAAAGTAGGTCTACAATTGCTTGCCCTTGGAACTTTTTCCAGGATTCTCACTGCCAATTATTGTTGTCTAAAGAGGTGCATGAAGTGATATGAGTGCCCCCACCCTGCAGTGCCATATTTCAGTCTACAATGAATAAATGCACAATAGACTTGGAGATCAGTAGCAGTGTCAACCAAGGTTTCTCATGGGGAAGCATCCTGTGGCATCTTTAGGGCATAGTTGATCAACATAAACTCTTCTGCAGAGACTCATGACTATGTATCCCTAACCATTTTGTTACAGTCGATCCCTTAATAGATGACCCATTTATCCTCAAAAGAGGCTGTCATTTTTATTTGGGGGGGATGAAATTGAATAAATGTTGTTTTCTCATTGTTAATAAAAACCAAAGTGTCTTCACTCATAGAGTTGGCTTTTAATTTCATCCTTATTGAATTTATCCTTATTGAAAAGCACAATGAACCTTGTACCTTTAGTTGACGACTCCCCTTAGCTTTGAATTAAATGATATTTCAGTTTTATTAGAAAGGAAATAAAAAGGTTTGAATTTTTATTATGCATATTTTCAGCCGAATATCAGAGATAAGCTGACACCCATTGAGGCTGAATTGAAGTACAGCATGAGAAAAGACTCGACTGCTAGAAGGAGAAGGTCCTTGACACCAATTCTGGATGAGAATGCTCCCCCAACTCAAAGGGACTCTATCAGTATACAGAAGAACTGTGGAAAAGATAACATCTGCATCCCTGATCTTAGAATGATAACCACACCGTGAGTTCCCTCTCTTTCCTAATGGTATAAACTACATTTTCTCTGTAATACTTATGCTCCATTTAAAAACTAAGAAAATGAAATAATGACTGTTGTTTTGACCAACTAAATAACTTCTGTTTATTCAATATGGAGCACAACAGAGGACTTCTAAATTCTCACCCCTCTGCTAACTGAGATCCTAAGGAAATTACCCCATTTTTGATTTCATTAGGTTCTCATTAATTGTGATCTCAAAGAGAGGATTATATGTTATTGTTATATTATTGCATTCTACTCTTTAAGCCAGCTGATGGATGGACACAGAATGAACAAAAATACATTTTTTTGTCTAACCTAAAATCCAAAACCTGGCATCTCACAACAGAAACTTTCTTTAATCTTGTGCGCTTCCAAACTCCCATCATTCCATCCAAATTTCTATCTTATTTCTACCCCTTTTTTGCTTACCTAATGTTCTCTCTGATATCTCTCCCTTTAATAACATCTATCACCAATCAAATAATGTATTTATCCTGCCTCCTTTCCTTGCCTATTACCTCTTCATTTGTTTTCCTACCTGTCCATATTTCCAATTCTATCGTTTTCTACACACGCGTTTCAAAATCCTCCAATTAATACTTATCATACTGCATCAATGACCATGTTAATGCACTGCACAAAACCCCATTCCATATGGAGTTTTCATTAATCTTTTTATAACATCTTTGCTCATCATCCCTGTCATCAATGCCCTCCTTCTTGTGCAAGCTTCTTTGCCTAATCCGATTCTTCTTTTTCTTATGACCCAAATACTTTGACCATTATGTTCTGAAACACTTCCAAGATGTGTGAACTGTTCCACACTACCTTAATCTAACCACTTACTAACTTAACCTTTCTGTTTCTTGAAAACTGAACCACATTTGTTTTGCTTACATTTATTCACTGGCCATAACTATATCATGGACTCAACAAAGCTTGTTGGAAAACTGAAGGTTGATCACCCACAAACCTAATTGATTGTTCCATCAACAAGAATTTGGGACACATTTTAACTTCCTGCTTTTTATTATTTTTCCATTTTAGAAGTGTGGCACGCTATTTGCTTGGATCTGGTGAGCGATTGGAGTTTGATGTCCTGGTTCACAATGAGGGTGAGGATGCTTTCGAGTCGACATTCAACCTAAAGGTCCCAGAAGGCATAAACTATGTAAACATAGAGCGAATTGATGATTCAGAGAGGGAGATACCTGTGCAATGCTCAGCTCCATCCAGGCACAACAACAACACTCTTCGCTGTGAAATTGGCAATCCTCTGCCTGGAAAGAAACTGGTAACAATTCAATCTCACTGCCCCTCTCGTCATCGACTAACTACGCCAGATTTTGAGCACCCAAATATTTTTACATTGTGTGTGCTCTCTCTCAAATGATATTTTTTTATTCCTTTGATTTCCTACTTACATTTATTTAAATAAGATGTCATTTGATCTAAAGAAATTTATTTACATGATAATGTTCTTTGATGGTTTAGTATGGTTGTATGAGTATTACAATTTTTAGAATAACTTCCAATTACTAATTATTTTAATAATTAAACTTATATTTAATTAAAGTAGTAATAAGTTTTTAAACCACTACCATTTTGGAATGCTGGATAACATCAGAGAGGTACTTGATGCCTCTCTGTGCCTGGGCAAGTTCCATGTCTTCCAATACCATAACTGGCAGAGGTGCTAGCATTGGTATATCGAGGCACATGGGTGCTATTGTGAAGAATTTTAGTAATATTTATTTTGATCTGCAATGAATTTTTTTCCCAGAATTTTTCTATCTAGTAATATCTAGTATCTAGTAATAGTACTATCTATATAGGAAGAAAGGAGGACTGTACAGGTGGCATATACGAGGGTAATCCAAGAAGTACCAACCCAACAAAGAAAACACAAAAATTTTGGGAAAAAAATGTATTTATTTTTCAACATAATCTCCTTTTACCTCTAGACACTTTTCTCAGCGATGTTCAATAAGTTTGATACCCTTTTAATAATAAGAACTGTCTTACTCCTCGAAATAGCCATTTACTGACGACATCACTTCTTCGCGGTTGGAAAATCTTTGACCACCAAGCTATTTTTTCAAGTTCTCGAATAGGAAATAATCCGAGGGGGCTAAATCTGGTGAATAGGGTACATGAGGTAGCAATTGAAAATTTTAATTCATGAATTTTGGCCATTGCAATAACGGATTTGTGATCTGATGCATGGTCTTGATGAAACAACACTTTCTTCTTAGCCAAATGCAGCCGCTTTTGCTTTTTTTTATTTGCTCAATCATTTTTTTTTTTTCTATATTTGTCAACCTTGCAATAAGTTGCATAATACTCATCGTTGATAGTTTTTTCCTTTTTCAAGATAGTCAATGAAAATTATCCCATGTGCATCCCAAAAATTGATGCCATGACCTTGCCTGCAGATGAAACGGTCTTCGCCTTCTTTGGAGCCATTATATGCCCTTTTGAATCCATTGTTTTAATTGTTCTTTTGTCTTGGGTGTGAAGTAATGGACCCATGGTCCATTATCCATGATCCATTATGGACCATCCATGGTCTATGGTTATGAAACTTTGCAAAAATTCTGCTTTGTTGCTGTGAAACATTGCTAAGCACTCAATTGAAACATCTTCACGACACTGGTTTTGCTCATGTGTGAGCAAATGTGGCACCCATCTCTCAACACAGCTTTCTCATGTCCAAATTTTCAGTTAATATGCAACGTATTGAACTTTTTGAAATGTCTGCTATGCCTGCTAGCTTGTGCACTTTCAGTCGATGACCATCCAGTATCACTTTGTGGATTTTCTTCACTGTTTCTGGAGTCGTCACCTCATTTGGTCGACCAATGCCATGTTCTCATCTTGGCAGCTCGTATGGCCTCGTTTAAACTCTGCTACCCAATATTTTAATGTTGTAAATGAAGGAGCAGACTCATCCAGAGTAGAATCCAGTCCAGCCTTTATATTGGTTGGGCTGAGGCCTTTCAAATAAAAGTATTGTATCACATAGCAATGACCAATTTTCTCCATTTTCACGAATTCACTGAAAACATTCACTATTGATGACTGCCAAACAAATACGTGGCATCTCAAACTTGAAACATATGCTTTATAGATTGGATAACTTCTAATACAGTGATATTTTTCAAGCAACTACTGCCACCTCTAGGTTAGGCTTCTGGGACCACCCTTGTATATCAAAATACATTTCCTATGAGTGAATAGTTCAATCCATCATTTGGAAAATAAAAACACCTTGCATCACTCACCCAGGAAAGTATATGGCCATCATGTGACTTTCATGTTCAAGTCATTTCCGTTGTATGGTAGTAATTCGAAAAGTTCTCAGAATGGACAACAAATAAACAACTTACTTTGGTGAAACTTTTATATTTTTCAATGAAGTCTCCTTGCAAACTAATTCACTTGGTTCAGCAATGTTCTAATTTCCCATCTAAAATATTAGATTACTTTAGGTATCCATATACTTCGGCTGTTAGTTCTTTATTTGAAGAAAATCTCTGTTCACTGAGTAAAATTTTGAGCTTGGGGAAGAGATGAAAATCTGATGGAGCCAAATGAGGTAACTAAGATAGTTGTGGCAATGGCAACTGCACTTGTGTATACTTGTGTATTGTCTTGATGAAAGATAACATTCTTCCTTGCTAAACTTGGCCTATTTTCAAGTATCTTTTGCTGAAGTTGGTCCAGGAGGTTAGCATAGTCCAGTCCAGTGAGAAGATAATGTCTCGGCAGAATCCCTTTTGCATCCCAGAAAACTGAAGCCATCACCCTTCTGGCAAACCTTATTGCCTTTTTCTTTGGTGGTGGTGAATTAACATGTTCCCACTGATTTAACTGATGTTTTGTCCCTGGGGTTGAGTAGTGGGCCCAAGTTTTATCTGTGGTCACAATCTGGTGCCAAAAATCTTGTTGGTTGCTCTTAAAACAGGTCTTACTTTGTTCAGAAATTTCCATTCTGATGAGTTTGTGATCCTTCATCAAGTGTACCATCTAGTGGATAATTTTTTCATATCCAATTCCTCTGTTAAAATGTTATATGCCCATTCAGATGATATCCCTACACCTTCGGCAATTTCAGTCAGTGCACTTTCAGTCGGCGATACTCCATAACTTATTTTGCCTGACCACCATGCAGATCATCATCCAAGGTGTCCTGACCAAACTTAAACTTGTTTGTCCACTTTGGAACAGTTAAGGGATACAAAGGAGGAGAGACCTTCAGTGTGTTGTGAAAGTTGGCATGACTTTCCTTTGGTTTTTTAGCTTTCTTTATGTAGTATTTAATTCCTGCCCGAATCTCAATTTTTTCCATCTTCACAAATCACAATATGGGAACAACAACAGAGAGGCATCAGCACCACATATCTCTTCCTAGATCAATGATGCATTGCATGCATGCATATGTAGTTTCATTGTACTAGTGCTGACATCTGGTGGTGATTCCAAGAACCTTTCTAACCACCCTCATACATGTTGAACACAGATCTTTGGGCATTAAATTTCCATAAGGATTGATGATGTAAGATTTTAAGAAGGAGAAAATTGTCCTCTCATGTATAGAGGAGACCATAATAAGGGTCCTTCCAAAGCACTTAAATTGAGCAAGGAAAAGAAATTGTACTAAAAGATTCCTCTTTACAGAAGATAACCTCATTTTGAATAAATAAAATTGGCAATTTTCCGCAAAATAAAATTTTTAATACGACCTTTTCGATGTAATCTTTCAATCTTCTGAAAATTTTATTTTATGGAAAATTGTCAATTTTAATTAATCATGATATTCCACCATATCACGCCTGAAATGTCTCTTTTTACTTATTTTGAGTGCCCAAGAATGTCTATTTTGCAGATTTGAGTTCTTAAAATACAATAATTATTGATGAGCATTATTTATAACAAATAAAGTTATTGTATGCTCCAATAAGATTTTTGATTTTATGACTTTAGGAACAGTTCTAATTGTGATATTATTAACTCAAGAGAAAAAAAATATGTACAGCATCAACAAAGCATAGATAAGGATAAGGTCATACCTTATCATATCATTCAATTGAGGTCGATTCTTGTGAGAATTGTTTCGGTGAATGAAAAAGGAGTGCATACAACTGCAAGCCACATGGAATGTTACTATCAACATACAATCCAGATCAATTTAAAGAACAATATATCATTATTATTATGGTTAAATTAAATCAACATAAGATTTTTGCCATACTCTCAGGATTGCTTATTTTTCAAAATGCTCAAATAGAGATAGAAAAGCTGATCCAGTAAAGTTTGTATGATCCAATAAAGTTTGTATGGAAAATATTCTAAGATATTTAGAAGTCTTCAATCAAGTTCTTCTCTTGCTCCATGTAGCAGCTCCTTTTGGTCTAAAGACTCTCACTCATTACTTTGCCTGGCAGTGTACATATAATGTCTTAAAGGTTTTGCATTTTAAAGTTGACTGGAATTATGAAATTTAACATTAAAGGGTTTAAGTTGGAAGAATTCAATGTGTACTCAAAGCACGTTCCCCTTACCACATATGAACTGTATACGAGGGTCATCCGGAAAGTAGTACCCGTTCGTGCCGCATGAAGTGCTGACGACGCGAGTAGCCGCTGGACGAGGTCAGATAGCTTCAGTGGCTTGTCTGCCTTCTCTGAGCCAAGTTGCGTGACGCTAGCATTGCCTGTGTTGTTTCTGTGATTGTTTACAATGTTTAAAAAAATTGAGAACGCCGCCAGTTGTGAAGTGAGGGCAGTGATTAAATTCCTCAATGCAAGAAACGTTCGCCCATGTGATATTCATCGCCAATTAAAGGAGGTGTATGGAGACAATGTAATGGACGAGTCGTCTGTTCGGCGGTGGTGTCGCAACTTCAACATGGGGAGGGGGAACACACACGACGATGAGCGTTCGGGGAGACCGTCTGTCATTACAGACCAACTGGTGAGCTCAGTTGACGAATTCGTGAGGAACGATCGGCGCGTCACAATTGATGACATCTGTGAGCATTTTCCCAATGTTTCTCGAACAATTGTTCATGAAATTGTTAAACACCATCTGCATTATGCAAAAATTTGTGCAAGATGGGTCCCTCGCATGCTTACAGATGAGCACAAAACCAAGCGTATGGCTGCAGCACTGACGTTTTTGGGACGTTATTCTGATGAAATGAAACTTTCGACCATCCACCGTATAGCCCGGACTTGGCCCCTTCAGATTTTCATCTCTTTACAAAGCTTAAAGACTTTTTGGCAGGAAAAAGATTTGACAGCGATGAAGAACTTAAAGAAGGAGTGACCCTGTATCTCAATGAGCTGGCGGCGAAGGACTATGCAGCAGGAATACAGAAACTTGTCACACGTTATGACAAATGCCTTAATTTGCTTGGAGATTATGTTGAGAAGTAGTTTAAAGTATCCTCTTTCAAATAAAATTTTTTATGTTTGTTAATATTTACTTTTGTGTCTTTATTTCACGAACGGGTACTACTTTCCGGATGACCCTCGTATTTAGTGTAGGAATCCAGATCTATGCTTATGTTCTGCTGATTGATGGGAACATTTTTATTTGCTAGGTGCATTTTAAAGTGCTCCTTCAGCCATTCTACAGGGAAGGAATGAAGCCAAGGTATGAGTTTCAGATGGCTGTCAATAGCACAAATCCTGAAGAGGTGTCTTCCCTCAGTGACAATTCCAAGCAACTCACCATTCCAATCTGGGTGGAAACTGACCTGATTGTGCAAGGGTATGGTTTCTGAGTGCAGGCCTCTACATCTTCTTATGTCTGAATGTTTCATGCATGTATCACTTTGTGGTCATTGCGAGTATTTAACCATTCTTATTATGTATATTTCAGGTCATCAAATCCACCTGATCTTCATTACAATGTTTCCCATTATGGTGATGACAAAAACATCACCCATGAGGCAGATATAGGACCACAAATTGTTCATATCTATACAATAAGAAACAAAGGCCCTTCAGATATTCTTGAAGCAACTGCATACATCTTGTGGCCCACATATATATTAGGAGGTATGAGTGAGGTTATTTTTCCCTGCACTCCCACCCATGTTACTTCTGTTGTCCTATAATTCCATAGGTGAATCAGAGAGTGAAACGTAAGAAATTCCTTTCAATTTCGGAGGTAAATGGTTAATTATTTGGGATCATGTGAAATGTGTACCTTTTTTGGTTAGGTTGGATTTATGATTTTTCAAATGCACCCTTTGGTGACTTGGGAAATGTTTTCCCCAGAAAGTAGTGGTGTAGAATGGGAAAGAACAAACTTTAGGCATTGATGTAAGCCTTCTAATCATGAGAAGACCTGTTGACTTTCTTAATAATCAAATTTCCAGTGTGTATTTTTCAGAAGAGGTCATTTCTTGAGGTAAATTAAATGATGTTAATAATTTATGAAAATATTGTAAAAGGGGGAATTATGTGAATAAGGGAGAATTGATGAAATCCTTAAATATTTTTTTCTCATATTTTATTGGATACAAAAGGCACATATGTTTTTATGTTATGTTTTTCCGTGCAGTTTCCAAAGGGTAAAAGAGGTAAAAGTATTCCAGCACTGTGACAATTCATGGATACCTTCAGAAAAACCCTGGCTTCAACTGTTTCAATGACCTCGGGCATCACTGCTCAGTGTGTCTAATCTGATTGAGGAGAGTCTGTGACAGGAGTGACACTGTTGAGGACTTTCTAGTCCACATGTAAACCTCCTGGCCTGACTTTTCATACTGGACTTTCATTTGTCGATGAATTTGATGAGCATTTCATCCCTATTATTTCATCATTTCATCCCTACTATTTGAAAAACAAATGGTAGAATGCAGTTCCTCTCCAGTGCAAGTTAAAGGCCAAGCTCGCACAGGCTTTTTGCTATTTTTGTATTCATGTATCATGCTTTCAGCATGGAGTCATTTTTTTTTGCTTTTTCAGGTTCAGATAAATAAGTTCTGCTTCAATTAATTTAGGGCTCCGTTTGCCATTAAGTTGCAGAAAAATTGGAGTGAAGTGCACTCAGAATATAATATGCACTCAGAATCTTAGGTCTGTAGTCAATTGGAAAATCCTTGTAAAATAATTCAAAAAGCCATTTGAAATGACCGAAATAAGAATTGTGATAAAACAAGTGAGACTGAAATGTTCCAAAGATTTTCAAACTCTATTAATTGGCCCACTTTAATGTGAATTTAAAGTGTTAACAGAGGATATGTTGAGCATAACAGAGGCTATAATTAACAAATTACCGCATTCAGAGCAGTCATCGTGAGCATCTCTGTTGCATACTAACAGGATGTGAACATGGGAGCTGAATTATTAGCACACTTTTAAGGTTTATGTTTGATATTCCTGCCTACATCAAGTTAAAAACTAAGGGTTTCTAAATAGATAATAGAGTAGCATATTTATGTATTCCCATTTTTGATACTTATCCTAAACTAAAAATTGGCATAAACTAAAATTGGCTTAACATGATTGCTTGTTTGTTTGCAGGTGAAAATTTGTTGTACCTCCTTGAGCAGCCTCAGGTTGAGGGTCCCATAAAATGTCTTCCAGGCCCACATGTGAATGAACAGAAACTTATTGTGAGTACACAACTTTTGTCCCACGCTGTCCTGTTAACATTTTAATACAGAGTATTTTTTATCTAAATTTTACTATTATATTGCCAAAGCTTTCTCCTTGGAATGGAATAGCTGTTGTACTCGCTTATTGATCCATGAGCTGCTTAAGTTAATGCAAGAGGCACATTGAATTCAGTGCTTTCAGCCGCCCATTACCTACTCTCTCTAATCTGAATAATTCTTGTGGTATATAAGTAAATTTGTGTATTGACAGGAATTAATAATAATTTATTTCCCAATTGACAAATACATAGTATGGTACAGAATATCATACAATAATGTAATCGTATAGGGTACATCAAGAAGTACATTAGCTGGATTACTAGCCAGAAAAAAAATAAAATTACACAAACATAATTAAGAATTTACACTTAGAAGAAACTTACACTTAATACACTTGGCATTGTATATCTTAAGGCGCAATGCATAGAATGACAAAGCATGGGGAGATTTATGGACGGAGATATAAAAATCAAGTTTTAAGGGGAAAAACGACCACAGTTTTAAAATAAAAATATGAACACAAAAAACAAATGAGAAAAAATATTAATTTTTGAACAGAATTATTGTGTAATGGAGCCAGTTACCTGGAGCATTTCAGCCCTTTCTCTATACTTATCAATAATGTCTCTGTAATTTCAATTATGACAACTTTTCAATATTGTGGAATCCAAATTGGTCGAATGTTTGCAATTAAAAATTCCACCATGATGCCAAAGGGGTGTGGGGTATTGTTTGTTTTCATGGAAAATGGTAAAAAATGAATAACGCCAAAAATGCACTGAATGGTTGAGGCCTTAACTTTGTAGAAATCCATGTTTCTTAAACTCCAAAAATGATGGATATACCTTCTGAACGATTTAATTAATCATGAAGAAGCATTAGGAAGAGGTTTCAGAGCCAAATAGTGGAAATAAAGCCACTTTTACAAATCCTGAAAGTTACTCTAATAAAATGTGTTATAATTTTCACCCAATGCACAAATGTTGTGTATTTCATGGTGCTTGTAGAATAATGACAACTTTTCAACAATTTGGAATCCAAATTGGTCGATTGTTAGCGGTTAAAAATTACATCAAGATGCCAAAGGGGTTTGCGATTTCATGGTTTAAGGAGAAAAATGACAAACCATAAAAATGATTGATATCACTTCTGAACAATTCAATTACTTATGAAAAAAAATTACAAAGAGGTTTCAGAGCAAAATAGAGCCACATTTTCAAATCATGAAAATTACTCAAATTTATTAAATGTGTTATAATTTTTACCCAATGTTGTGTATTTTGTGGCGCTTGTAGAATAATGACAACTTTTCAACAATTTGGAATCCAAATTGGTCGATTGTTAGCCGATTAACTTTGTTGTCGATTAAGCCGATTGTTGGTCGATTAAATTCCATCAAGATGACATTATTAGTATTTTCATACATTTCATACATTTTCATGGTTAATGGATAAAAATGACAAACTCTAAAAATGATTGATATCCCTCATTAACAATTTAATTCATTAATTATTATTTCTATAATTATTCATGAAAGAGCATTAGAAAGAGTTTCCAGAGAAAAATAGTGCAAATAAAACCACTATTTCTAATCCTGAAAACTACTCAAATTCATTAAATGCATTATAATTTTCATCCAATCACAAATTTTTGGCATTTTGCAGTGTTTGTGGAATAATGAAAACCATGTTTTGTTAGGTACAGTTAGTACAGTTCCAACCCATTCCTCACTGCCCCCCCCTGTTCACCAGTTTTTCTCCATTGGACTATGACCTGTTCTCAAAGGTTGGGTTGCCCTGCCCATGCAGCAACTGTTCCTCAGCAGCTAATAAACTTTGACTTATCTGGCATGGATGACCCTTTCAGCAGCAATTATAATTGCTCCTGCCAGCACAGCACTAGGGGTCATCGGAACACACAAGCTACCACGTTCCATGGGATGGAAAATATGGCTCAAAATTTCTAATTGGGAATTAAGTATATACAAGCCTAAAAGGAGATCATGTTGAAAAATAAAAATGGAGTAAAATCCTGAAAAATGGAGTAGTTTTCAAATTATCAAGGACTATTCAAACTACTCTGCACTTGATTTCTGTGTTGATCCTGGAAAAATCCTATCATGGCATGTTTAGTTGCTTCTAAGGTAGAGGAATCGTTTCAAGCATCTGCTGTGAGACGTTTTCTTCTTTTCATTTTAGGTATTCGTTGTATTTTAAAGAGGTAAATGTCATTAAATTTTTATTATTGTTATTCAGGTGTCATAGATTAAATATTTTAATCTTTTGTTTCAGCTTGACCGTAAAAAGAAATATTTGGAATCACAAAGATTTGCTTCTGAAGAAATTTCCAGTTCTGGGGAGAAAGCTGGAAAGGGAGGGGGCAAGAAGGCACAAATGGGGTCCTCACACGATGTTGTGTCTTGGGAGGAGTCGTCTTCTGAGAATGGTGGGAGGAGTGGGGGGCACTCAAAGAAGAGCTCATGGTCGGAGACGCATAGCTCATCATCCTCTGGCACTGGTGGCAAGTCATATTCCAGTTCCTCGTGGTCTTCTTGGTCATCGTCATCAGGAGAGGAGAGGGTTGGTGGGGGTGGGAGGGAAGGGAGGCGGAGGAGGTCTCAGTCCCCCTCCCCAGCCCCGCAGCAGTCCCTGTCTCAAGGGGCACTCATCGCCTCCGAGGAAGAGTTGGCTAAAGCCCTACGCTGTGGCCCTACCAACTGCACACGCTACCACTGCACTGTGGGCCCATTAGCAAAGGACGACACGGCCTCGATTGCACTGAGATCTCGCGTGGATGTGAGGACAATGAAAAAGGTCAGGTCTATTTGTGTTGCATAAAATGTCAAATTCCTGCTGTCAAATTGCTTTGAGTTTGAGTGGAGGGTCAGAGGGTGGGAGGGATTCTAAGATGGACACACTGTAGCATTTATCAATTCCTGAAATTACCCATTAGACATAGACCCATATTAGACATTCATTACCCCAATCTTCACATATTTTCATCCCCCCTCAGCAACCTTCCATGTAATTCTTACACTTCTTAAAAATCCCCCTCCCAACTCTTCCCCTCGCAAACCAAATATACGAGTATATGGACAGACACACAGCTTTATGCTAAGCTTCCTAATTCTAAATTCTAAAGCCTTCGTGCTAATAATTATTATAATAATACATTTTATTTGTCCAGTGATGAAGTTGTTACAACTGTATACTTGATATAAGACACGTCAGAGTAAGTAACAGAATACATACATGGATACACGACACACATCAGGCATTATCAAGAAATTCAGCAATTGAATAAAACATTTTTAATTTTAAGAACCTGAGTAGATTGACCTTAAATGCAGCCACACTTTTTTGGGCCTTAATCTCAGCTGGGAGTTTATTATGAGATTGGAGGCCTGTATAAAATTTGGGCCAGCACCTGCATTTTTTGTGCGTACATATAAAACGTGCAGCTGCTCATTCTGCCTGGTAGAATATTTATGGATATCACAATTTTTCACGTATCACATAGATTTCTTTTTGCATGTACTAATACATGAGAAATATGGCATTGGCAGTACATCCAATTTTTTAAACAGGGAACGGCAAGGGGCATCATGTTTTGCAAAACTCATGAGCCTTTTGGACCCTGAAAATGATCGGGGCCTTAGAAGATGAACCCCAGTAAAGGATATTATAGGCTATGTGAGAATAAAATTCTCCATAGTAAAGTGCCACTGAAACTGTGGATCTAATGGACCTTATTAAAAAGCAGGCCGAGCTTAACTTACTGGTTAAAGTACTTGTGTGTTCATCCCAAGAGATTTGAGAATTTATGTGGAAACCCAAAAATTTGGTATTTTGTGCCTGTGGGATCACCTTCCCATCAACTTCAATAGACATGAAGATAGAATCACTTCAATAGATTGCTTGCTTTATTTTTATTTGCAAAGTAGATTAGGTGAGACTTTTCTATATTCAAATCTAGTAAATTATTATGACACAAGGAAAGTAAGGTGTGACTAGCTCGTTTACACTTAACTATCAATTCATTAAAAGTAGGTGATACAAGAATTAAGTTGGTGTCATCAGCATATAACATGCTCATAGATGAACTGAACCTCACAAAATGAGATCAGGGATTCATGTTTAGACTGAGGTTACTTGCATTTAGGGGTACACAAAGATGTTTTCTTATGAATAAAATAATAAATGAATAATTAACCAACTATTCATTTTTTCTTTCAATTTCATTCAGGATTCATTCAGCATTTATTCAGCAGAAAATTCAGGAAAGGGCTGATGAAGTAATGCATGCTGCTGCATAAACTGCTTTACACTCTTTTTCCAAAGCAAAACTTATATGTTCATTTACAATAATTTTGCCAGTGGGGGAAATCATACGATGTTTATCCTATGTGCAGTATATGTATAACATTCTGACATATGTATGACATTCTGAAATCTGTGCTCTTAGCTAGTGTAATTCATGTGCATCACATTATTCAATCCAGCCCCAGAACTTTCTTGTTCCACTCAAGAAAAACCACATTTCCAGCCATGGCATTTTAGTTCCACTTATTTGGGATTTGTATATGTCTCAGAATTAATTCTATGGTATGAGGCTCACCACTTTGTGAAATTACATCTTGAGAACATTTTGTAATTTTCACCAGACTTTATTGCACCAGATTTTGGTAACACCTGGAATGTTTTTTTCAATTCTTCATGCCTCCAAATGCTCTTGCAAGTTTTAAAGCAAAAAGTGTGACCATTGTGGGGTATTATTTTTTCCTTCTCTTAGTTGGGTGCCCAAAGTGTGATGGTGTCCTCCATGCTAGCATCGCAAGTGACCCGTCTTCCTCACATTGGAGCTCCAGATTACATAAATGTTCGAACGCATGAGGTGGTCACAAAGCTGACTCCTACTGATGGAGAGAGGGGAGACATTGTGCCATGGTGGGTTGTGGTACTTTCAGCTTGTGCGGGGACAATCATTCTTTTGCTCCTCATATTTCTGTTATGGAAGGTAAGAAATAGTAAGAGAAATTTATGCTCCAAAGAGATGCATAGCATAGGCTTGCATAGTATGTAAATCGTGTTTTGCCTCTAACTTAATTCACCTATTTGTGTCAGCTTAGTTTTTGTAGATAAATCCCTAAACTCCCAACAACATTTTTTCCCTCTCATCGCCCACCATCCCTAGTACTTCCTCATTTGTTTTCCTTTCTGTCCACTTCACCTTCTCCATCCATCTCCACACCCACATTTCAAAAGCCTTCAATTTACATCTCTCATCCCTTCAGTGGCCATGTTTCCATGCCATATATAATTATGCTCCATATCAAAGTTTTGATGAGCCTTTTCTTAACCTCCCTACTCGACATCCCAGTCATCAACTCCCTCCTCCTCATGAAAGCCTCTTTGCCTGGTGCAATTTATACCCACACTAATTTGACCATTTTTGTCCAAAACACCTCTGAGATATGTAAACTCTTCCACCTGCTCTCTTATTTTTTCCCTTTTATTTTAATGGCCTATCTCTTTCTGGAAAATCAGATAATCTTTGTTTTATTTACATTGATTCTCAACTCTTTATCTACCACACTAAATTTCCAATTCACTCAGAAATGTTTGCAACCCCTTGACTGACTAATAGACTTCGAGCTTGGTCAGCAGCCAAACTTTTTTCAAATGAGATTTTATGAATTCCCCTCCGACTTTCATTCCTATCTTTTCCATGCCTCTTAATCATTTCCTCCATGTTGCACAGCACCAGTAAATAAAGAATGCATATTTAGTCTGGATCAAAATGAGAGTATCCTTATTCTTATATTGTTGGAGTAGTTTTAATTTGACACAAAGTTTGCATAGTTATATTTAATTGATATATTTAATAATTAATTATAAACATTTGTCTCATTGTTTGAAAATCAGCTATTAGTATAAGAATCAGTTCACTTAGTATAAATTTATTCTTATAAGGTTACGTGTGGTGTGTGCTGTTGCAATATTTAGTTTGAAATAGTACAAGACCTGTCTGCAACTATTTTTTCCAGTGTGGATTTTTCAAGAGAAACAGACCCTCAGATGCTCCAGAGAAGGAACCGCTCAACCGCAACGGGCATTTCCAACCTGGAGATGAAGCTCTCTGAGTATTAATCCTTACGTGCTCAACTATTCTCTCTTTGTGGTCTACCCACGGATATATACGGTGGTACACGGATATATTTAAGAGGTTTCATAAACCTGAATTTAATTAACTGAGTGAGCAGAAGAAAAAAGTTGTGGAGGAGTGTGCAAGCTCATGTGCTGAGACCCTCGGGGATGAGAAATGATGGCGTCAGGTAGTTCCTGGTGGTGAGAAAAAATCAGTGCAACTGCAACAATTTCAGAGAGCAAATATCTGGGGCCTTAAAGGAACAAGATGTCGTGGCAAAATACCATGCATACGCAGGCATTTGTAGTTGTGCGCAAACAGTTCACAAGCCAACTTTAAACACTTAAGCTGTTTTTACCTTTGACAAATTCCAAGAAACTGCGGGAGATGCCGCAAAACGGAGTCATCCGCATCCGCAAAAACATGCATTTCAATGCAACAATTTCAGAGTGTAAAAATCATTCGCCTTAACTGGGATTTGAACCTGGATCCCTCGTCCTGTGTGTAAAATGACTTGCATAAATCTTTTGATACTCTTATACATTTCTGTAGCTATGCGACAAAAGGTGAATACTTCTTTGTTAAGTTTTTTCCCTGCTGATTTGATGCTAAGGAAAGAATTATTATTTTAATGGATAATATCTTCCTTGTGAGAAAGACAACAACAAATTAATGTTTTACATAATTCTTCCTAATTGGCAGAAGTTTGAGAGCAGTGGAGGATTGGGAGTAGGAGAGAGTATGAGGATTGTGTGTTATGCATTGAAATGTATTGAAATTCATGTTGAACATGCATGATGTATTTAAATAGATTTGAATTCACACACAACTGTGGTATGGATAGGTGTGTGTGTGTGTGAGTGTGTGTGTGTGTGTGTGTGTGCGCACATATACGTATGGGGTATAATAACTGGTACAATTTTTTTACAGTTCAGGAATTGAATTGATCCTTTTTTTAATGTGAATCTAACCCAAAATTGAATTTTATAGATATGTAAATATTTTATCATCTAACTAACTTTCTCAAATTCATTATTAAATTGAAATTTAATCAGTTTATGCAATGATAAATGAACTGTGAAATACTGTGCAGTTTTTAAAATGAATTTAACATGCACAACTGATGTTGTTGTTAAGTTAGCTTTTAGTCTCATGATAAATAATGTTTTTTTTAAACATTATTTTTTAAATCAGAAGATGGGGATTCTTGATTTGATCTTTTAATGAAATTAGGTAGCTATTTTTTAATCCTTTCACTCCCTTCCTTCCATATTAATATCTTCTTCTGTGTCTCTAGGGAAATCTCAACCAAGAGATTTATTTTATTGGGGAAGAATTGACTGAATTTAAAAAAGAACTGGGAAGTGATCTTTTGTTAAAGCATCTAGGATTGCAATTATAAATCTAAAGTGAGCGCTAAAAGAAAGTGAAAAGAAAATGAGTTTGGTTAGCATTTCCGCTTCAGAAGAATAAATCATAATCCACTCCCAATTGTTGCCTGGACAGACACTAAGAAAAAATGTCAAATGTCTAATGAGCCATTGTCTCAACTGAGCATGTTGTCTCAATGCACCTTCTGTTTGAAATCCATGATTTTTTATCAATGGCGCATGTATGATTTCTATGCTTAGTATTATTGTTCTTGTCACTGCCTTTCAGTACAATCTTGAACAAGTCCAATTTGACGCTTGGTATTATGAATATCATTCAAAAAAGATTTGGAATGACATATGCACTTTTTTCATATCATTTCCATTTCTGATGATTAATGCCTGCAAAATAGACAATTTCTAATACAATAGGAAGCCTTTTCTTAGTAAAAGATTCTTATTAAAGATTAATCTTCAAATTGTCACTGACTGACAGATTAGTCTAGTTTGAATATAAATTGAGGGCATAATACTATTATTTTTCACATTAAAAATTGTCATGGTTATTTAATTTGATTATCATACTAACTCTGTGTTTGGGCTCTATAGTATGGCTAGTCTATGTCAGGCTCTGGTCATCCAATGTCTCATAAGAGAATGACTAAATCTTCATAGTGTCCTGAGGAACCCACTTTTACTCAGTGTGGCCAAGTACCCAGGTGTAATTTGTAGACATGTCATTTTGCTGCAGTGAGAGAATGTGAAAGCAAATTAGCAAATTTAATAATTTTGAAGGAAAATTAGACTCATGATTAGGTTTTTTGGGTCAATCAATCATCAATTATTCATGAGTCGGGTTTATTCCACTTTCTCTTTTCAAAACAAGTGGCATGGTGGTATAGTGGCAAACCAAGGTTGGTTTGGAGAGGAACCTAACTCTCAAATAGATTGTTCCTAAATTTCCAAATGATAGATGCTTAGGATGTGGTCAGGTATGACAATAAAATGCTAATGATAAGTGCATACAAATAATCAAAATAAAATCACAAAACCATGTTTAAATTTAGAGATGCACACATATTGACATAGTTAATATTTTGCATATTCGTGTTACATTTTATCATTAATAAATTCAGAATAAGTTATGTCTGTTGTGCCTTCATATTTCTGTGTTAATTTATTACATAGATTTAGTCCCATTGACCTTGGTCCTAGGCTTGCAGTTTTGGTGCCATCGTATTTGATATGCAGGTTTGATTGGGTATTGGATGCTGAGACATTTTGTGGATGTGACAAATATTTTGGCTATTCACATTAAAAATTGTCATGGTTATTTAATTTGATTATCATACTAACTCTGTGTTTGGACGTGTCCCTGGATTGGTTGAGAGAGAATCCTAGGATACTTAATTTTCAGTTTCAGACTAACTTCTTAAACCAATGCAATGGAATTCAAACCTTGGTGGAATATAATTCCACCCTATGAGGTGGACATATATTCCAACTCAGTGTGGTGTAGTGCGCCCGTAAATAGTTGAATAACTTCTTCCACAAAAGGTATCGGTTAGAATTTGATTGCATTCCCTTGAAACGCTTGCCATTCCTAGGGGTCGAACTAATATTGTTTGAATCAAACTGCCAAAATATGTCTTACGTAAACGCAAAAACAACTAAATTTTATCGATTCAACTGTTTCACTTTTTATCAGATCTATGATATGTTTCCAACTTTTTTAAATGGATATATTTTAATTTTACCCTCCCTTTCTCTACCGATCTCCCTATCGCCCTACCTCTCTCTCCCGTTTACCCTCCCCCTCTCTCTCCCGTTTAACCAACAAGTCTCCCGGTTACACTCCCTCTCCCTCCCGATTTCATTTTTACCCGATTTCCCTATATCTCCAGTTCCCTCTTTCACCGTGCGCCGTTTCCTCTCCCTCTCCCTCCCTATCGCCCTCCTATCTCTTCCGTTTCCTCTGCCTCTTTCTCCCTATCGCCCTACCTCTCTCTCCCGATTAACTTCACTCTCTCCCCCTATCGCCCTCCCTCTCTGTCCCGTTTATTCTCCCTCTCTCTCCTTATCGCCCACCCTATCTCTCCTTATTCCGATCTCTCTCTCACCCTATCGCCCTCACACCCTCTCCCGTTAACCCTCTCTCTCTCTCCCTATCACCCTCCCTCTCTCTCCCTATCGCCCTCAGTCTCTCTCCCGTTTACCCTCCCTCTCTCTTCCGTTTCCTCTGCCTCTTTCTCCCTATCGCCCTCCCTCTCTCTCCCGATTAACTTCACTTTCTCTCCCTATCGCCCTCCATCTCTCTCCCGATTACCCTCCCTCTCTGGCCCTATCACCCTCGTCTCTCTCCGTTAAGCCTCCATCTCTCTCCCTCTCTCTCCCGTTAACCCTCCCTCTCTCGCCCTATCGCCTCCGTCTCACTCCCGTTAACCCTCAATCTCTCTCCCTATCACCCTC